>BSBK01000756.1:1812500-1865000 GCA_027943335.1 Chamaecyparis obtusa
AGAAGAAAGAGTAACACAAATTATGCTAGAAACAACTATGTATAAACAAAGGACCACGTGTGCATAATATCATGAAACTTCAAATGTTGGATATGCAATTGATAGGCAACAATGAACCACAGCCAGGATATATATACACTTGGTATAAGATGATTTGCAAAACTAAAATGTAGTTCCAAGAAAAAAAATGCTACGACATAACTTAAGTTTCTCTAGTAGATGTTGTAGTCTCTTCCAACCAATCTCAATCTGAAGATCAGTCTATTCATAGAGAACCAATGATGTCAGGGTGAAATTTGCAATCCTTAACTATATCACAAAATTAGGATGAAATAATGTAAGATGTTTTGCAAAACCAAAATCCAGTTCCAGGAAAATAAAATTTCTATGATATAACTTGAGTTTCTTCTCTAGATGTTGTAGACTCCTCCAACCAGTCTCAATTTAAATTTTAGTCTATTCATTGAGAAGCCATGATCTGAGGGTGAAATAATGTAAGATTTTCAATCCTTCAATATATCACAAAATGAAATAATAACTTAATTTTATATTAAAATGAAAATGAAATAAAGTATTAGTCCTATGTTACCGGATCCCTCTAATATAATTTGGATCCTGATTCTAGTACAATCTAGATACTGGTTCTGCCTAGATTCTAGACAGAAATTTAGATTCTCACTGCAAAATATGGAATCCTACAAGAATCTAGGCAGAATCTGCAAGAATCTAGGCATGTGGGTGCACAAAAATAGGCCCCACATGTCAAAAAAAATTTATAACCTTTTAAAACTTAAAAGCCTCTAAACCCTAATTCGACCAATAAAGGATACATTTGGTCATTTGAAGATGATGAAGATAAATTCAGATATTAATTTTTAAACATGAAATATGGCTTGTGATTTAAATTTTCATCATATAATGACATTTTGAGACTTTTGCAAAGTATGAATATGATATAATCATATACTGACAATTATGGATTTATCATTTTATGAGAATCGTGCTTCTAACTTATTCTTATTATATGTTTAAAGTTTAGAGCTGATGATGAATGAACATTGATGTGTTACATGTATGAATCTATGAATATATATACATATGTACATACATACATACATTTTTTTTTTTAAATGTCTATATATATCCCTGAGGTAATGAAATCTGCCCCCAATTTTTTTGTTGAATCTCAAAATCTGAACCCGAATCTGAATCTCAAACAGAACCAGGATCAGCTACTTAGACTATTACACCTCAGATATAAAAGTGTCTACAAATATAAGTACAAGAAATATGATTACAAGGAATATAGTTTAAGCTCCCATGCTCATTTAGTCACCACAATATAAATAATGGTATAAGAATACAAGTAGTACAATTGTTCAAGTCTCTAGCTACCACTAACCTAACAGTTATCCACAAATCCACGGTATGAGAATATGGTTCAGACGCCTTTTTTCCCAACTTGAAAGCATGAGAAGCTTAGTAATCTAAAAATCGTAGATGAATAGAATCAACTAATAAAGAACTATGGTAATATGTGAATGCCACCTAACTTTGTCTCATTTCAGTTTCAAATAATGAAATAAACTCTCAATGGAACTTAGATACCAATATCAGAAAGACAACCACAAATTCATCAACTACAAAGTAGATGTTACCTATAAATGAATTTCTCCACTTTGATGAAAATAAAAAAACTTGGAATCTGTAGATGGTGTTGCTATGTGGATCATTCTTTCAATTCTAATGGTGCACAGTGTACAAGTATTTCTTGTTCCCATATTTCATACCACCTACACAAAAATTCAAACTTGGTTACTTTGGCATAAAATGAACATCATAAAGAATCAAAGCATTACATATATTTTGGAGAATCAAATGCTTTACTCAGTGCATGTGCATGTGATTGAATTAAGATCAATGAGCCTAAGGTCAACCCCAAAAAGGGCTACCATGTTCTTTCAAATAGATCACGCTTTATCTTTTCAATTTCTCTCTAAACTACATAGTAGTAGCTATATATCAACTACCATTTCCTTAATCCAACAGTAAATTAACATTATTTATGTAATTGATTATTTGATTAACTTTAACCTAAGTTACCATATTCACCCAATCACATGAAAATTCAAAATTTGATACACTGGAAATTCGTAATCAGTTCGAATTCAATGCAAATTTGGTTTTTCTTTGAGAAATTCACTGCAAATTCTTCAAAGCGAACCCTGGTTGACTTACCTTGCATTTAGAGTGAATGTCAAAATTAACGTGTGAGCCCCAAGGAGAATTTGTGTAAGTTTGAGCTAATTTTAAATGAATTTGGGTGAATTTAGCATTCTAACTTTTGTTGACTTTCAACGGTAGTTTTTTAACATTATTTTTTTTCCAAACTAAACCTAAAAAACATGGCATTTTTATCTGTCACGCGGTATTTTTGTGTATGTTGCTTTATTGTTAGCATAGTAATGTATGAACTTATTTTCTGCTACATATGTATACACACACACACACATATTTTAAAAAAAATTCTTGTACAGATAAACCCAAAATGAATCAAACCCATCCCCCAAAAAATTTGAATGAATTTCGCACCTAAATATTGAACTCGCATCTGAACGGCAACTGAGACTTTACCATGCAAAGACAAAGTCCCTCCTCAGTCCTAACATCAATGAACTCCCTTATTGGCACTCCATCCATGTCAAAATAAAAAATGATTAGAAATTCATCAATATAAAGTTGCTACAGCTTCTCAATTGTGCTCATAGTCCCACACTATCTACCAAACAACCTATGTATGTCACTAATTGTGATAGCACCAATACAAGGGTCATTGTGACTTATCTACTTCTTAACCAGGAGAATATGTTCACTTCTCATTCCTCCCATTCTACCATTGTACTAGACTATATAATTTTCTAGAACTATTATCTCATTGTAATTTGTATTGTTAAGTTGAAGAGACCTATCAAATTTGGTGGATTTTGGTGCCTCTCTTTTTGTTGATCTTCTGACCGTAATTATTATAGTTTTGACTCAAAATTGTAGCCAAAGGTTGTAATCAGGGATAACTTTAGTGGCAAATTTCACACATCGGGGACCCAAAATTTGGTGAAAAAAATTGGACTTTCGGGGTGGCCACGTCGCCCGCACTTTATAAAAACTAGGTCCCATGCATTGGCAAATCGCCAATAGTGACATGGAATTATTTTTATTTCAGCGATGACTTCACCAATCGAATTAATTTTTCCACACAATAAATTTAATATTTTCGTCTACAATTTCCTAAGCTTGTCTTAATCGATGGTCATATTCGCCAATATGTAGTGAAAATTTAAGTTAGAGTACGGGTGAAGTACAAAGATTTGACATGTGTCTCTATTTTGGAGGCTTTCAATGAAACTTTATGGCTTTTAAAACTTTGGTCCAAAATAGATTGAGACATGTCTCTATTCCAGAGACTTTCGGGGGAATGGTTGTGTCCTTTAAAAGCTTGGCCCGAAATAGAATTATTGCCATTGATCTCAAATCATCAAATGGTTACAAAAAGTAGGGTTATTAATAATGATGATTTATAGGTATAGGTTCCTGTCATCGTGATTTTCTTCAATAATGAAGGATTTGCCAATATTTTATAGAATTTTCATATAATTGAATAAAAATCACCAGTACAAATAATATTTTTCCTTTCAAATTAAAAAAATTTGCCAATAATATTATTATTTTTTTACCCAAAATAATGTAGGATTCACCAGGATTTTATACTTTTTCTAGGGAGGGGGTTTCTTAAAGTTTTCCCTGGTTGTAATCCTCTTTGGTCTTTTAGAAAGAAGAGGCATTAACCATAGTAAAAAAATATTGTCAACTACTTGCAAAAATTGAGAGTACTTGTGAGCCACTTCACTAGGTGAATCACTTGCCTATGAGTTCTTGTAAAATTTGCAATAATTTTTCTTGAAAAACTAGTGAGTAAATGCAAAAAATTGTGATTTTTCTTTAAAACCTCATCGGTTTTTTCTCACATCTAACATCTTGTATAGCTTATCATTGCTGCCCCTCAAACCCATTAGGGTCTCCACTCCCAAATCCCCACTAGTTATTGGGATGTCTTATTGTATATAAATATTTTTTAAATTTATTTATTTTAAAATGTTCGATAAATTTTCTAAGTCATTGCTGATTTTTTCAAGAGTTTTTTGGCAAGTCCTAAATTTTTAAAAATTTTGAGCGAGCAAAGTCATTGCCAAGTCTGAGTTTTTCCACTATAGTATTAACTAAAAAAAGATAAATGAAATATATATCTACACAACTATAAAATTATGAAATTGTGAGAACATTGGGAAGATTACACATTAATAGTAGATGGTACAAATATGAATATTTGTAAATGGTACAAATATGCATATTTGTGAATGGTACAAATATGCATATTTGTGAATGGTACAAATATGCATATTTGTGAAACATAAAAATCTCTCTCTATCTGATTATATGTGTATTGATATTTTGAAAGATGAACCATAAAAGATGATTTATTTATCTAAGGTATCACATACAGATTAATGACATATTCATAAAGAAAGATGAAGATTCATCGAAGCATGTATTACCTAGTTCCATTTGGTTCTATGTAGACTCCTTTTCCATGTCGCCAATTGTTTTCAAGTGGCCAAAGAAAACATCACCGTCTTTTGAATAGTATCATCCTTCACCATTTTCTTTCCCCTTCCAAAATTTAGTAAACCACCGATCATCATTTTTAAAATAGAACCAACCCTGCATGATGGCTACTTACATATCAAAACAGAGAAATTTAAGAATGATATCTTAAACTATAAATAGTTGAAATAAAAACCATATACAAAATCAATATTTGAGTCTCATAAAGAAAACAACCTAGGCTATAAGAATCTCAATTAAAATTTTGATTCAAGTTTGCCTGAGGTTGTTAATATTTGTGGCATTTTTAGAAAGATCAATACGTTGAGAATAATAATAAATAATACATCTTAGAGGAATGACTTAAATTTGGATATTATATTTGTTATAAAGTGGGATGACTTGCTTTTTAAATATTGTATTTAATAAGGAGGGACGACTTGCATGTTTGAATGTTGAAATTATAATAAGGACCAACCTGCATATGGTTGAATAGTTAATAATTATTAAATGTCAACTTGCATATGCAAATCAACTACCTTACCTTGTTGAGATGAAACCTCTTGAATACATATATAAGTGGAGTTATGGTGTGAATTAGGAATGCATCAAAAACATAACATGTCTACCTAATTCACACCATAACAGTAGAAAAAAAATTTAACTCTAATCTAATAAATAGCAATAAAATTTCACACTAAAGTTACAACCATTCCTAGAGGAAGAATAACAGACCTAAGGTGCAATATATAGTGAATTTGAAGGACAAAACATAATAGATTTGGAGGAAGAAATATAGAAGAATTGGAGGACAAATTGAACTAGACATACAGGTTGTATCATAGCAGCAGATTGGAAGGCATCATCAAGGAGACTCTACAGTATACTTCAAAACTGAGTATTATCTATTATTTTATTTTGTAATCACCTGAAAATGGACAAGATCAATAAAATGAGTAACCAAGGCAAAAATCAATGCAATTAAATCATATCAAGCTAAAATCAAAGCTAAAGTGCAATCAAGCTATAAATCAAATTTAATTAAAAATCAAAAGTCATAAATTCAATTTAAATCAAATAAATCATGATAGATCAATAAATTGTGCAATTAATCTAATTAATCGCATAGTTCTTTTAAATCAAATTGACACATTCAATGGGTACACATGGCTAAAGATATTAATTAAATTCAATTATTTAAATCTTATTTTCCCTCAACCACCAAATGGGAGTAAAAATTCATCAACCAATAGGATTTGAGAAACAAGCTCACATCAAATCTCCATCACCCATAGGGAGAAAACATCTTATCCACCCATTTTGTCCTCTTGTCCCAAGCTTTGAGGACAAAATAGTTAAATGGTCTCTAAAGGTGAAACCATGGACTCAAACCTCATCAAACCATGATCAAATCAACTACACCCCCTACCCTTACCCAAAATCTATAAAAGGAAGACATAAATCACTCAATGATCATCCACAAATTTTATGAAGCATCAAACGTCTTACAAATTTCAGTTAGAAAAGGAAAATCTAGAGCTAATTAGCATTTCTTTTGGAATTAACTTGTTTAGCTTGCTTATCATTTGATTTCTCATATTAGGACTGTCACTAGTGAGAGCTTGTTGAGATCTCATCATTAGCATCTCTAATTAGAGAGCCATAGAGTGCTCAATCATCTTTAAATTTGCTTAGTTAGATTGATTTTTGTGGCTATTTAATTCTTAGCTTGATTTATTAATGATACTAACCCTATGAACGTACTAATCCTAGTATACATATTTATCTATATTTTGGATAGGGCCTAAATCTTAGTTTTAAAATATCATCTATAGATTGTTATTTCCTTTAAAAGTCTAAAATATTAACATGGTATCAGAGTCTTGGTGAGTGAAAGATCAACTTTCAGATTAAGGAAATCAATCTAACACTTTTAAAACTAAGAAATTCAATATGTCAAGTGGAGTTAGACCAGAAGATAAACTCAAAGGAGCCACAAACTTCTTATCTTGAAAAATTATAATACTACTTGCCTTCAGAGAACTAGAACTAGATTCAATTATAGAAAATATGCCTAAAGATAAAATGGATGAAGATGAGACACGTGAATGGAAAAAGGGTAATAACAAAGCTATGAGAATTCTAATTGATAACGTACAAGACCATATTATACCCACAATCTCCTGTCTAGAGTCAGCCTATCTAATGTTCTCTACATTATGAGGAATATTTGAAATTAATAATACAAGTAGAATTATGACTCTTAAAATTGAAATTTCATGAATCAAGATGAATCAAGGAGAATCTATCACATCATTCTTTATGAGAATTACTAAGTTAAGAAATCAATTAGCAACTATTGGGCACACCTACGATAAAAATGAACTATCTATGACAGCACTTAATGGATTACCTCTTTCGTGGAACTCCTTTACTCAAGGAATTAGTGCACGTCCTAAAATGCCTAATTTTGATAAATTAAAGATGGTTTGTCTTCAAGAAGAGTTGAGACTAATATATAGAGGATCAAATTTTAAATAAGACCTTCAAATTTTATACTCCCAATCAAGGAAGAAAGATGACTTCAAAAGAAAATCTCAAGACAAAGGAGACTGAAACTTTAGGAACAAAAGAAAGAGATATTATCAAAACAAGAATGAAGGAAACTCTCATAGTAACGGATGGAGAGGGAGAGACTATCAAAATAAAAAAATTCAAAAGAGAGATCTATTTAAGGTACAATGTTATAAACGTGATAAATTTGGTCACAAGGCACCAAATTGTCTTGATCAAAACAATCTTCAAGCCTCTATTGCAGAAGCAAAAGAATCTAAATCTGAACACTTTGTCCTTTAGTCTTCACCGAGAGAGAGAGTTTAGATATGGGCCTTCTTGAACATTAAAAGTCATGTTATAAACTATTTCTAAGTCTTTGTTAGATTTTAACATCACTTGTTATAAATATTACCTTACAATGAGAATATGATTCTTTGTTATGTTAAATTATTATATGAGTATTTTGTTATACTAACATATTTGAAGGATTTTTTTTTAACATTGAGACTCTTACATATTTGAGTGCTAAGGCTCTTGATACTTGAGCATTGAGGCTCCTACATATTTGAGCATTGAGGCTCTTGCATATTTGAGTGTTGATGCTCTTGATATTTGAGTGTTGAGGCTCTTGATATTTGAGTGTTGAGGCTCCTAGGTGTTGAGGCTCTTGCATACTTGAGCATTGAGGCCCTTTCATATTTGAGCATTGAGGCTCTTGATATTTGAGAATTGAGGCTCCTTAGCATTGAGGCTCTTGCATATTTGAGCACTGAGGCTCTTGCATATTTTGAGCATTGAGGCTTGTGGACATTAGAGTGTTGAGGCTTTTGGATAGAATCACCAATGAAGACTATCTTTCAAAAAATTTGTGGATATGACTTCTGAGAACTTGTGGATGGGATCTTATTAGAAGGAGATTTATACTTTGAGGTTAGTGTTTTATTTGAATTTACATCTTGTGAAGATGCTTCCATTTTTAAAGTTTTTGATGATTCTTCTTATGATTACAAAGATCTATTGTTATGCTAATTACATATATTTGAGATCTATTGTTTTATTTTATGATTACATAGATTTGAGATCTATTATTGAGATAATGCTATACATAAAGTTGAGATCTATATGTGATTATTGTTTACATCATGCTTCTTACCTCTCATTACATGTGAATGATGTTTGAATAACCTTACATCGTGTAGTAGATGATATTACCAAGGTTGGGACATCTTGAGGATGGTTAATCACATTGATTACATCAGGTATGAATACATTATGAATATATTACATTATGTTTTATTTAATAGCTCCATATTCATTGAGAATGAAATCTAGTGTGATAAAGATCTTGAGATTACATTATGCAATTTATTGATCTTCCCTCGAGACCAAGAGGGAGTGTTAATATTTATGGCCTTTTTGGAAAGATCAATATGATGAGAATAATAATAAATAATACATCTTAGAGGAATGACTTAAATTTGGATATTATATTTGTTATGAAGTGAGATGACTTTCTTATTAAATATTGTATTTAATAAGGAGGGATGACTTGCATGTTTAACTGTTAAAATTATAACAAGTACTGACCTACATATGGTTGAATAATTAATAATTATTAACTTCAGACTTTCGTATGCAAGTCATCTACCTTACCTTATTGAGATGACACCTCTTGAATACATATATAAGTGGAGTTATGGTGTGAATTAGGAATGCATCAAAAATATAACATGTCTTCTTAATTTGCACCATAACAATAGGAAAGAAGATCTGATGCAGGAGCATCCTGGGTGTAAGAGCAATCTTGCATCACCCAAAAATATTTTTGTTTTTGTATTCAATAAGGGCTATCTTGTGCAGAGCTACTATTTATGGGAACTTGCTATTTTTAGTAAGTTGGTCTTATGATCTTAGAATGTTTTGATTTCACATGTCGAGGTTCATCTCACTCATATCAGCCTGCCAGTAAAGTTTCATGGCTAGATCAGGTCTAGTTTTGAAGATATTGAAGATTTTCGGTATTGGCAACAGGGTACAGAAACTTTGAACTCAGTTTTGAAGGCTTTAGAGGCCCCGAATGAGGTCAAAAATTTGGGTGATAGGCACTTTCACGAGTCAAGCTTGTAGAGCACTTCATGGCATTTCTGAAATGGGGTTATAATAGTCAAACAAGTCAACTGGTGATGACTTATGGTCTCCGGAAGTCGGGCCACCTGAAATGGCAGAAAATAATTTTCCTTCAAAATTTCTATTCAAGTTTCAAAAGTTATTTTGAGCTGACTTTGATGTAATAAATTAAAAAAAATAAAATAATTCTAAGTTTGGTCGGCCCTTAGGGCTAAATTTTTGGAACCTTCTCGGGTGGTGGAAAAAAATGCCTATATAAAGAAGGCATGTAGTGTTGTCTAGGCAGTTTGGGGTAGTAGATCTGGGTATTGATTTGAGGCTTTATCCTACATAATATTTTAAGGGAATGCCCATGTGGCTTTGCATATTGTAATTCTGAAAGTTTGTAATTCCACATTTATGGAGATAATAAGAAGCCAATTTTTTGTTCTTGCATATTGTTGTTGTTGTTTCTCTGTTTCTATTATGTGTTTGTGGTATGAAGGGGAGCACCCTTCATCAAGATCCACTCTAATATGATCTATAGTAGTAAAATTTCATACCACATTTACAACCATTCCTAGAGGAAGAATAACATACCTAAGGCACAATATATATTGAACTTGAAGGACAAAACATAGCAGATTTGGAGGACAAAACATAGCAGATTTGGAGGATGAAATATAGCAGAATTGGAGGACAAATTGAAGCAGACATAAAGGTTGAATTATAGCAGCAGATTAGAAAGCATCATCAAGGAGACTCTACAACAGACTTCAAAATTGGGTATTATATATTCTTTTATTTATCTATATTTTGGATAGGGCCTAAATCTTAGTTTTAAAAGATCATCTATAGATTATTATTTCATTTAAAAGTTTGAAATAGTAATAGAGGAAATAACTTCTTTGAAACAAAAGAAAGATGATGTTAATGATGAAGCATGGAAAAAAACACTTGCAAGATACATATCTCTACAATAAATACCTTATTAGTATTAGGTAATACTAAGAGGGGGGTGAATCAGTATTACAGAACTTTGATCTTTTCAACTTTAAACAATTATAAACAATCCAAAGTAATGCAAAAATGAAAAGACATACAATCATAACACATTCATTACACCATGATTTGTTCTTGAGGAAACCCTGGCCAAAGGGAAAACCCCGGTGGGGATGGTACCCACAAATATGCACTAAAATATAATATCCTTGTTAGGAGATCTAGCCCTGTTAGGTGCTGATTGTTACATAGTACATTTCCTTGTTAGAGGAATACAAAACCCTATTATGGGTATACAAAACACCTAGTTAAAGGTGGTGAGCACATTGCTCTTACAACCAATGCTTGTCTCAAAATACTTTTCAAAAAGGGGAACAATACAAGCACTTATCTTGCTTAGATAGTTCCAATTGTAGCTTGGCCTCTTACTGATCTTGCATTTAATCTCTACTCTTCTATTTGAAAACTTAATCTATCATCATTACCATTCCATACTTCTCTTTTACAAAAATACTCCATACTTATACAAAATCAGCCTTCTAGTCGGCTTCACAATTATCATGCAAAACATAATAATAACTCATGCAAATGTTATCTATGGAGTTGGTGCTCTTACAATACCAAAGAGTCAGAAATATACTTTATTCACCTATCTTAGCATGTTACCATATTCACTTTTCTTTCCTTAATCTTCACAATTGACCATATACCCTGTTACATTGTTTTACTTCCTTCGCATATCTTTCGAACACTATATCTCACAAATCTGGTAACCAAAACTTATGTGATCTTAATTGAAGCATGTGAATATCCCAAAATACCTCTAGTTAAATTTTTAAGCCATAATACCTTATATATCTTCATCACTGACCAAAACTGTGCCACAGTACCTTGTCATCCTGATTCTGTACTTAGTTATTTTCATGATTGAGACTCTGGTGGCAATTTCCATAACATGCGATCACTTCTAACATAAGTGTTGCCATAAATGACAACCCTTAAGTGATTCTCAGTACTCCAAAACATCACATGCCAACAATCTCTCCCTTTGGCATTGATGGCAACACTTAGAAAAATGACTAAGTGTTACAATACAAATTTTCTTTCTCTTTTCTTTATCTCTATATTTTTTGTTTCTTTTCTACAACTTTTTTTGTTTTCTTTTCTACATAAAATTCTACATATCTCTTTGTCTTCCTCATTCATTTTTCCTTTTTCTTCCTCTCCATTTGACATCAATGGAAAAGGTATACCCAAAATTGTATAACTTAAGCACAAATGGTTTAGTGCTTACTCATCAGATTTAAGACATCTTGGAAAGAGATTTCCAAGGTCTTAACTTCTTCAGTCCATGAATTTATCAATACTTCACTGACATGGATTAATCCATTCAGTGCATATGATGTTGTCTCTGCTGCCTTAAGCTTAGTAAGAGTAGATACTGACATTGAACCTTCAACTTTTATCATCTCTGAGAGATGAGTCTCCAACATTGAGAGCTTAGGAGTGAATAGGCTTTTTAATAAGCCAAATCTTTCTGCAACTCTCCCTTTCTCCATTTCCAGTACTCCTATTTTCTCCAATAGTCTAGATGTCTCCTTATCTACCTCTCCCATAGTTTGTGAAGATGATTCACAACTATCCATTATACTATCAAGGCTAGCCCTATCTTTGGCTATGGCCTCCTCAACACTCTTCAAATGTCTACAGGGATTTATGCAATAGTTGTAGAGTTTCCTACCTTGTGCTACACAACTCTTGGCTTTAAGAGTAGTAGCCTTAAGAATGCCTAAGTCCCATGAAATGGACTTATGAACTTCGCTCAACTTCTTCTCCAAGAAGTTATTTTCAGCCTTCTCTTCAATTATTTTTAGCAATGAGTCAAAATGACTATCAAAGCTATCTAATACTATACGAAGATTCTCAACCTCATCCTTGTCTTTTAGGATAACTAGTGAGGGGAGTAGCTTGTTCACTATTTCTATAGCCCTGACCATTATCTTAGCTCTTTTGTCTCCTTTCTGAACTGATCTCTCCTTAGCTTTAGCAAAAGCCATAAATGAAAGTCTCATTAGTTCATCTTCATCCATGCTATCTACATCAGAATTGACTAGTTTGGCCATACTTGTTAACAATAGGGGTGTGTCCAGTCTGACCTCATCAACTTTTTATGATTTTGGCTATCTTTCTTGCTTTTCTTCTTGTTGTAATGTGTTCTCCTGTGCTTTTTCTTCTTGTTTCTCTTCTTATTTTCCTTTCTCTATTTGTTCCTGATCTTTAACCTCCATCACATTGTCCATATTGTCCATAAATGGATCATTTACATCCTATGAAGTGTCAAGGCTAATAGGCACACCAGTGACAAAGAAGTCTGGTTGCATGCTAACTTGAGCACTTTCATCTACTGCCTTGGAACTTTCTCCTAAACCCAAGGATATTGATTTAGAGACTTTGGGAGGTGAAACTTTCTTAGGCATGTCATGCATTAAAATTTGGTCCAATGCCTTTTGGTTGTCTTCAATCACCTCGTCATAATTCCTAGCCATAATCTTGACTAGTCTGACCTTTGTCCTTAATAAAGGTTTTAGTGCTTTTATGATTCTTTCGCTTTCCTAAATTGACACAATCGACAACATATCATCAATTGTTTTGTTTCTAATGTTCTCATCCTCTGAGTGTGCTAACTATTTCCTGATTTCCAGTTTTCCATATAGGTCTTTGAGAATACTTCCTTCAAATTCCAACAAATTCTTTTTAAAGACCAACAGATGCTCAATCACAGTATCTTCAATGACTACTTGGTCCTCTGAGTCATATCTTTCATAGTATATGTTCATTGTTAACAAATTTCCATCTTTGATAACTCTTTTCTATAGTGATTTCATATCTGGTTTCCATAAGGTTTGTGGATTCTTTTGATCTGTTTTCTCTTCCTCTTCTCCATTACCTTCTCTTCCTTCTTCTTCCTCTTTACCTCTGTCTCTTTTTCCTTTGGACTAACTTGCTTAATTGTCCTTGTAGATCTTCTAGGAACAACTACAACTACAAATTCTTATGTTTCTTCCTCTTGAGAGGCTGACAAGTCCACAAAGCTATTAGTAGGAACTACTACCTTTTCTGTCTCCAATGGAATGGGTGCATCCATGGCAATGCTAGAAGATGCCTCCATTTGGTTTTAGGCTCAACTGCCTCAAAGAAAACATAATCAGTTTAAACCATGAAACAGATAGTGTCCTCATACTTTTCTACCAAGTTTATGGAATCCTATACCTCTCTTTCATCTACCTCTGCATAATCTTAATCATGCCAAATAATTCTCCATCAACCCAATCCTTTTTCTGTCTCTTGTAGTATTCTGAGATTTGTAGACCAATGGGCTCATTATCTTTCCATGCTCTAGGATGCATAATGACATGAATGTACATGTGAACTAGCAATGAACCAAACCTAAAAGCTTTAGATTTTTTCTTCTTTATAACTTTTACATTCTCAATGAATTGTTGGGCTAGAATTTCACAAAGATTGTTCTTCTTATTCTCTCTTACCATTTTATATGCCATCGTTATAACTCTAGCTGATACAAAATTAAGTCTAGAACTGTAAAATAACTTGTAGCCTATTAGCATTTCTACCAATGACATCTTGTAAATAAATATCATTTATTGTCATTGCCTTCTTATCCCATTTGGAGTGTGTTAGGGTTTTAGCTTCTTTTCTTAGATTCTTCTCACCAATAGGTAGGGCTCCTTCATTGTCAAGGCTTGTGATATCATGGATCAACTGAGCACATATCTTAATAGGTTGATCACCTATCCATAAGGATTGATCATGAACTCTACTCATAATTATTTTGAACCATTCAACTTCCGTGAACTCTGTGATTCAGGTTAACTTGAGTATTGACAGATCTTTTAGATGTTTGAATTCTTCTACCAAAGACCCATTTACTTCTATCATACTATTCAACTCATAGAAGATGTTAACCTCCCCAATAATATCATACTTACAGTGTATCTATGCCCTAATATCCTCTACGTGTAACACACCTACGGGGGTTTGAGAAAATGCCCCTTCTAGATCATCCTCATAATATTTGAATGGATGTCTTTTGAATTTGTATCTAGGTCTGTCTACAACATCATAAAATATTAGTGCATCCATGACTTTCCAAAGAGATTAACTCTAATTAAAATCTGATGTTTGGCTTTACACGAACACAAGATCTCTCTGCTAGATCACTGCTCTGCTTTCACACTTCTTCTCTCCTTAGTTGCTGATCAACAAATGGTGTAGGAATGAAATCTTTCATGTCTTTTATCCATCGCAAGTTGAGTGTGTGCATTAAACACAGGTAGCTCAACTTTGCATGTCATCTAGTCAATACAAAATTCGTGAACATAGAAGATGAATCTTCAAGTGTTGCGATCTCATCCACAGACTCCACAACATTTGTACACATCACATCTAAGCTCGCATGAGATTAATCCACTTATATAAGGGCTAGATAATTTCTTTTGACTACATCTAATGCTCCCCATAAGGCCATGAGGCCTTCCAGGTTGATACTTGAAAGAACTCATAATGCGAAGACACGACGTCATCAGCTATCTCTCCCTGAACCACTGCCTTATTTAGAACTTTTACTTGCCATATCTTTTCATCCTCTAATTTTTTTATTCATTCATGTAATCATTTAGGCTTTTACCACTATCACCAATGTTCTTCCTTATAACCACAGGTGGCGGTCCTTCTGGTTCACTAGATCTCCTTGGTCCTCTTTTGTTGTCATCTCCATTGTACCTGCAAAACTTTGCAATGTGACCAGGATTGTTTCATTTGTAACAAATAGGTGTTCTTCTTCTTTCTTGATCAGTTTGTAGCTTACATTACCTTATTGTGTGCCCAAAGTTATTGCATTTTTGACATGTAACCATGGTTGCAGATTCTTCTCTAACATAGTCTTTCTTGTACCTAGACTGATCAGGTTTTCTACAATTTGCCTTTTTATGTCCATACTCATAGCAATTAAAATAGTAGCTAGTAAAGGGCTTAGAGTTACCTTTACTTCTACAATCTCTTTTCATGTAACCAACTTTGTTACATCTCAAACATCTACATCTGAAGGGTCTGAATTGTTCTCTGGGTTCTTCATTTGTAGGCCTTTCTTTAGTGCTAGGTCTTTCCTCATTCTTGGCTTCTTTAGGTTCCTCTTAATTTTTTAAAATTTATGCTTCATTGAATCCACTCATATTTCCTTGAGGTTTTTGTCTTTCTCTTTGTTCATCACTCTTGTCACTACTCATGTGTAACTTCTCAATGTGTAGTTTGGCTTGAGTGAGTCCACCTTTAATAATCTGATTGTATTTATCTAGTTCCTGATATTTATCCTTGTAGTGGTCAACTTCGGTCTTCATCTATCTTGTCTGCAAGTTAGCTTCTTTTAGTGACTCTTAAACTTTGTTTCTTTCATCCTTTTCATGTTGAATTTCTTTGATCTTCCCCATAAGGTCTTGTCTCTGATTTTTTACAATCTCAAGTTGTTCTTTAAGTTTCCTCATGAAACCTTATGCTCTTCTTAATTTGAATTTTAGTTCACCATTCTCAAATTTCATCTTATCCAGATCTTCAAGTGCAACTTCAAAGTTCTCTTATAAATCTTCCAAATCTATTCTAATCTCCCTTAACCTGTTAAGATTTCTCTCAAAGGGCCAATAGCTTTGATACCAATTGTTAGGATTAGGTAATATTGAGAGGGGGGGTGAATCAGTATTACAAAAATTTAATCTTTTCAAATTTAAACAATTATAGACAATCCAAAGTAATGCAGAAATGAAAAGACATACAAGCATAACACATTCATTACACCATGATTTGTTCTCGAGGAAACCTTGGCCAAAGGGAAAACCCTGATGGGGACGGTACCCACAAATATGCACCAAAATATAATATCCTTGTTAGGAGATCTAGCCCTATTAGGAGTTGGTTGTTACATAGTACATTTCCTTGTTAGATGAATACAAAACCTGGTTAGGGGTATACAAAACACCTGGTTAAAGGTGGTGAGCACACTGCTCTTACAACCAATACTTGTCTCAAAATAGTTCTCAAAAAGGGGAACAATACAAGCACTTATATTGCTTAGATAGTTCCAATTGTAGCTCAGCCTCTCATTGATCTTGCATCTGATCTCTTCTCTTCTATTCACAAACTTACTCTATCATCATTACCATTCCATACTTTGCTTTTACAAAAACACTCCATACTTATACAAAATCAGTCTTCCAGTCGGCTTCACAATTATCATGCAAAACATAATAATAACTCATGCAAATGTTATCTATGGAGTCGGCGCTCTTACAATAACAAAGAATCAAAAATATACTTTATTCACCTATCTTGGCACATTACCATATTCACTTTTCTTTCCTTAATCTTTGCAACTAATCATATACCCTGTTACACTGTTTTACTACCTTTGCATATCTTCCGAACATTGTATCTCACAAATTTGGTAACCAAAACTTATGAAATCTTAACTGAAGCATGTAAATATCCCAAAATACCTCTAGTTAACTTTTCAAGCCATGATACCTTATATATCTTCATCGCTGACCAAAACTGTACCATTGTACCCTATCATCTTGATTTTGTACTTAGTTATTTTCATGACTGAGACTCTGGTGGCAATCTCCACAACTTGCAATCATTTCTAACATAAGTGTTTCCATAAATGACAACCCTTAAGTGATTCCAAGTACTCCAAAACATCACATTCCAACACACCTAAATCCCAACTCATATCTATTTGATGTAAAGATATTCATAAATCTCAAAAGTGCATTTTAGAAAAGAGGCCTTGAACTCTAATTGCAAAAGAGGCCAAGCGACAATAACAACTAGTTACAAAAGCCTTCCCCATGGGAGTACATAATCCAAAGAGATATTGCAGTACTTATCACTTGATAACAATGAAAGAAAATAAAATAATTTTGTATGGTAGAAGATAATATATATATATATATATATATATATATAATTAAAGCTAGAGAATGTTGATGTAGCCATCACCATTGTAATGAGATCCTAATTGGATGCTCTTTTTGATGCATTTTACATTGAGTGGCATATTTCCATGTTATTTTTTCTTAAGATAGGTCATTTGTTTCTTCTTTGCTTCTCTTTGTGATGCCTCCTTCTATATTGGTTCAGCTAGCCCCCTCTTATATTTTTCCCTACATAACAGTTTCTCCAATTGCTTCTTCCTATTGAGGAAATTCCATCTAAATCCTAATACCATTCTAGAGGATCAATTGATTCTCTTTTTGTTGTTGGATGGGCTTTTTCAAGGAGATGCATTGCTTCAACTAGCTTAGTTTGTTCTTTTCCTTGGCAACAATTTCTCTAATTACTTCTTCCTATTGAAGAGATTCCATCTAATGCCTAATGTAGTTCTAGAGGAAAAAGTTGATTCTCTTTTTGCCATGGTATTGTGGTGTCATGTCCCCTTTTTTTAGAACCATATTAGTTGGAAGACCTATAGCCTATTTCTTTATTTCCCATAAGCTAAGGGATTTAGGGAAATATGTTAATAACAATAATTTAAATTAGTCCTAATAATATCATTTAAAACATTGAAAAAGGACAACTTAAATATCATTATTATTAAGTAGGCCATCCAAATGGCACACAAAAAAGATTATCCTATATTTTATTATTATTTTTTTACGTGAACACTTTTGGAGGGATTACTAAGAGGGAAGAGAAATTTAAATCAAAAGTGGCTAAAATGGAGCTTATAATTGGAAGACAATTGCTCATAGGAAAATATCCATTGTTGATTGATATCGAACCCTTTGTCAAAGCTTTCACACTTGTGTTCATCTTCTCACCCAAGGACAAAAACCCTTAAATGGGAATCTGGAAGGTAGAAACCTTCTTGGTTTCTAGGCAAGAATAAAGGGCAAAAAACCTTTTCACTTTGAGACACTTCACCTAGGAATAGTGGTCATGTGAAGAAAAGTGAAAATTATTTTCAATTTCTCATTTGCTACAATACCACTACTACAATACACTATCATTGTGAGGAGCATTTATAACAATAGGTTACATCAACAATTATTGTTTCTACCTACCAGTCTTTCATTCTAAACACTAGTACTATAGTCTTGTGAGTTGGAGCTTCTTGTTGCTTTTTAATTAGTAATAATCACCTCGGTAATACCAAAATATTTTTTCTCCTTTCTCCTCAATGTTTATATTGTCAAAATATTTGCAAGAGTTGGAACTTCTTGTTTCTTGTTTAATTGTAATAATCACCCCGGTAATACCAAAATATTTTTGCACCTTTCTGCTCAATGCTTATATTGTCAAAATATTTGTACAATTGGTTTAGGCTCACTTCCCAAAGAAGGTTATGTCCACCTCAAAAACTCACTATTTGCAACACAAGTGTATATAAAGGAAATACACAATCCCTGTGAATTGTTTAATAAAAATAGTCTTTTCTTGATCAGCTCCAATGAAGTATAAACTATCCTCTACTCTACATCAACAAATACAAGCTCGCAACTTCCATAATCCTCTTTTACATTCCATCCATACCACTTATCTTTTCAAAATAAAAGATCTTACATATATACCTTATTATAATAAATGATCAGGCTAGTCGATTAGGATTTCCTAATATACAAATAATTACATAACCCCTTGCTAAGATACACACGGTATCTAAAACAAATATATAATAATTATAATTCAACAATTAAGGTCCAACATCCTTAATCCATGCTCGCTATCCATAATACACGCTACAACTTTGAAGTCGGCCCCAAGTAGGTCTCCTCCAAAACACACACCACAACTGACATCATCATGCTTCCCATGACATGCTAAGATTAAAGAAAAATCCTTAGTATGATATCTGGCATCCCTTAAGCTCGCATACACTGAATCCACATCACTTGTAAGATATACTAAAAAATAGAGACTAACTCTATCAACTTCCATTGTCACAGTCTAGAAACCAATCTTCACCAAATCTTTTGTTTCTCAACCAATATGAAATATTACAACATGCAATCTTAGATATAAGATCATAACACCTCTTTGTACACAAACCTATGTTCTCTTATTCTGAATCATCCATACAATATATGTACACTGTAATATAACTAGTCCATTCTCTTCATAGAAACATATGTTGACATCAGTGACAAAACATGAATGACAATAATATTATTTCCAACAACACTCAACATCTAACAATCTCCCCCTTTAGCATTGATGGAAACATATGGGAAAATTCATCAACACAAATCCATCAATTCAAAAATACTCTCTCAATACAACTTTCTCAATATCCTCAAATAGTGAACTCTTCCCCATAGTATCTCTATCCATACAGTAAGGATTTTCTCATAGTATCTCTCCTCCTTTGAAAAAAATGGAAAAGGGTACCATAATTCATCAAATTTATTTAGTTTAGTCTTCCTCAACCAAGTATTGAAACACTCAAATGTACTTTGTAACTTTCCAATGGTCACTCCCCCTAAGGAGTAGATCCATACATCAAGTCTAGGAAATGATAGAGTTCTAGAAACATCTAGACTGATGCATCCCTGCATCACTTAATTCTCACTAGGAGGAGCTTTCACCCCAAGCATACCTCTGAGATACTCAAAGGAATCTTTTGACAATGGTTTTGTAAATATGTCTACTATATGTTTCTTTGTGCTAATTTATTCCAACCTTATTTCTTTCTCTGCTACCTTGTCTCTCAAAAAGTGATACTTAATAGAAATATGTTTAGTTTTAGAATGCATCAAAGGATTCTTTGACATATTCCTTGTAGTGGTGTTATCACATTGGATAACCACAGGTTCAATAAAAGTTATTCCAATATCTTTCAGCATTTGTTTCATCCAAACAATCTAAGTGTAGTTAATAGTAGCAACAACATACTTAGATTCAACAGTAGATTGAGCTATACAATCTTTCTTTTTACTTAACCATGAAACCAACCTTTTCCCAAGGAAAAATGCACCTCCACTAGTACTCTTTTTTTCATCAATGTTTCCTACCCAATCAATATCAGTATAAGCACGAAGTTCAAAGTCATCATTTTTATCATACCATAAGCCATATTCCATTGTTCCTTTCAGGTATCTAAATATCCTTTTCACAGCATGATCAAGGACATGTGGGAGGCACAAGGATTTTTTTCATGGGTACACAGGTGCTATCATGTTGGAAGCAAAGAGGAGAATTGAAGTCAATATATTGTAATTACATTTATTGTTGATAATGCATGATTGACCCCTCTCTTATTGGTGGATTTTTTCATGCAAGGGTTTCTCCACATAAATCTTATGCTAAAGTGGAGTTTCATGTCTTTGATTTGTGTTTTTTTTCTACTAACTTATGCTAAAGATATTTTTTATTTATTTTTCTTATAAGTTCACATATAAGATAGGATTGTTAAACATGATATATAGGTTGATTTTTGGCATCATTGAGAAGAAGGATCAAAGAATAGTTTTCCACATTAAGGCAACTTAATTTAGGCAATATCCCCGTAAAGAACCCAAAGGTCTTAGGATGATATGAAAAATGCTTGCAAAGTAAAAATGCACATCCATTGAATATGTGATGTAATGTCCCATGTTGGGACCTTTCTTAATTTATCCTAAATTTCTCAATTAGGGTTTGGATTGTAAATGTCCCCAAGTAAGTTCAACCAGTTTATGTATAAATGGAACTATGTTGTAATATACTTGAATTGAATTCTTTAGATTATGTTAAGTTTAATCCATGTAAATTGAGAGGTTCATGCTAACCTTGTTATTACTCCTATCTAGGAGAATGTTTAAGATGTAACAAGTTTCTTAGATAGCAAACTCAATGGTTTCCCTCAAGGTTTTACAAATCCAACCCATTAATCCTTTCTTAGACTTGTCTGCAAGGCGCTCAAGGTTGTTGATCCTTACCTATCTTGGAAATGACCGATTGGTTGGATTTACACAAGCCTTCCTTGAAAACATGATAGCTCTACCAAATTGAGCTTAAGTGAAAATTTTCGTAACAATAACATTCTAGATGAAGACTCAGATCACTTCAAAATATTTTGTTGGAGCGAGATACTTATGTCTAAATATTTTTGTGATATAGAAAATGACATAGGACTTACTAAAGCTTCAATAATTAAAAATTAGAAGTGAATAAATGCAACCTGATATGATGTATGGCATGTCAATTGCATCACCCTAAAGACAACCTTAGAAGAAAAAGAAGAGAAGAGTGATAATAGGAAATAATAAAGATGAATGAGTAATGATTATTTTTACAAATAGGGCCCTCAAGTAATATTAGCTTAAATGAAATTGATGTTGGTTTGTGGTGATTGATCAGACAAGTACTATACACTGACTATGTATCCTCGTAAGAGGGGGTTTGGGAGTGGTATCCCCCAAGAAGCAGGGGTTCAAGGACATAACCCTTGAGAATTTTTTTAGGATTAGGGTTTATTTTTGCTAACCAACTTTGTAAATTGCCTCAAAAAAGGCTAGATAAATAAGTGGTTGTTGTGTGAAAAATTATCATATTGTAATTTTCTCTTTGGTGGATAATAAAAACTAGTGGACACCTATTTCTCTAGTATATGTAGCCCATATTGGGTGAACCACATTAAATCTCTATGTTATTGTATTTCCATATTCTTTTATTTTTTACTTTATCTTAATATTATTTATTGCTCATATCTGTCTAAAGCCTAACAATTGGTATTATAGTGTTGTATATTTCAATGATTTGGTAGGAAATATCATATTTGAGTGGGAGAAATGAAAGAGGAAGGTATACTTAAGGTTGATAAGTTCAACAACCAAAACTATCAGCTATAGAAGATCCAAATGGAATATTATCTATATCAGAAGGATTTTTTCTTACAATTGGGTGGAAAATAAAAGAAGTCAATGGTTACATCAGATGAACAATGAGAGGTTCTCAATATATAGGAAGGCACTAGAAGCAATATGCCTATTCCTAGTATTATTGGTGGCTTTCAATATGGAAAAATAAACAACAACAAAGGGTCTAATTAAGGTTTTAGATAATCTATATGAGAAACTCTCAACCTCAAATAAGATATTTCTTATGAAACATTTATTTAATATAAGGCTTCTAGAAGGTTGGTATGTTAGTGATCATTTGAATGAGTTTAACACAATTACTAGTCAGCTAAGTTCTATAGAAGTATATTTTGATAATGAGGTTAGGGTTATCTCAATTTTATTCTTATTACCTAAAGGTTGGAATGACTTTGTTATGGTTGTAAGTAACTCTATATTTTCTTTAAACACTTTAGAGTTTGATGATTTTGTTGGTATTATCCTTAGAGAATAAATGCAATGGAAAAGAACATGTAAGACATATGGTAATGCTTTGACTCTTGAGAATAGGGTATGGCAAAGGGAAAGAGGAAAGAGACTAGGTAATTGTTAAAAATATAGAAAGAGAAAATTCAAATACAGGGTTAATGTTGAGTGTTGGGATTGTGAAAATAAATGACATCTAAAGAAATATTGTTAGTCTCGAAAGGGTAAACAAGGATATGAACAAAAATAAAATAACAAGGAATTAAATGTATCAGGTGAAGTGTTACAAGATGCTTTGATTATTTCTTTGGATAAATTATTACTAATTCTTGGGTATTAGATTTAGGGGCTTCTTTTCATGCCACACCATAGAAAATATCTTCTAGACTATGCTCAAGGTGATTTTGAATAGATTCATTTGGGTGATGATGAACCATGAAAAATTATTGGAAAGGTAAACATTAAAATAAAACTACTGAATGGAAATCAATGGCTGCTAAAAGAGGTGAGGCATGTTCTTGATTTGAGAAGAAATTTAATATCAATAGGATAATTGGGAAGTGATGGTTACACAATCATATTCATAGACAATTCATATAAGGTTACCAAAGGATCATTGATAATAACAAAAGGGACAAAGGTAGGTACATTATATTTATGTATTGGTAATATTGATTATTCTATTTCCCTAGCTTCCAAGTGAATGGATACTACTCTATGACACAATCAACTCAGGCACATGAGTGAGAAAGAGTGAGAAGGGGATGAAGATTATCCATTCTTAGAATTTATTTTAGTGTTTGAAACAAGTTGATTTGTATTTTTGTGAGAGCTATGTTTATGTTCGAAATAAAAGAGAGTCGTATTTCTTAGGTTTGGGAAGAAAAAGAAGAGTGAAAAGTTAGAGCATTTCTATTCATATGTATGGGGACTAGCTCAGGTATCATCCCTTGGTGGCTCTTATTATTATGTTACTTTTATTGATGATGAAGCTACAAAACCTTGGGTTTATTTAATTCTAAGAAAATTGGATGTATTCAAAGTATTTAAGAAATGTAAAGCCTTGGTTGAGAATGAGACAAGAAATAAGTTGAAGTGGCTTAGATTAAATAATGAAGGTGAATGCTACAATAGGGAGTTTGATAATTATTGGTCATACCCTGGGATTCGTAGACAAAAGACAGTTCCTAAAACCCCACAAGAAAATGGTGTGTCTGAAAGGATGGACAAAACTATCATGGAGCATGCAAGAAGTATGAGATTACATGCAAGTTGTCTTTGTAATTTTGGGAAAATCTATGGATACTATTATTTACTTGAAAAACAAAGGGCCTTCTAGTTCTTTGGATGTTGGAATTCTAGAGGAGGAATGGACAGATAAAAAGGTAAACTAATCATTTTTAAAACTTTTGGTTGTAAAGCATTTGTCCATTTTGATATAGAAAATTGATCAAAGCTTGAGGAAAGATCCAACAAGTGTAATTTCATTAGACATAGAGTTAATGATTTTGGTTATCATTTATGTGATTTTAAGAATCACAAAATTATTAGGAGTAAAGATGTCATATTCTATGAAAAGGCCATTTATAATGATCAACTACATGGAAAGAAGCAAGAAGAGGAACACACATAATGCATGATGCTTGATGAAATCCTGGTAAATATAGTTCCAATAGTGCTAGAAAGTATTAAATAACCAAAATCACAATAGATTCTTCAAAATCCACTAAGAAGATCTTAGATAGTAAAAGAAGACCTCCATAGTGACATTTTGCTTTATTATATGTATTATAAATTGATTCTGGTGAATTAAAAAAATATGCAAAAGCAATGCAGGTTGAAACCAAAAATAAGTGGGAGCAAGGAATGAAAGATGAGATGGATTTATTGATAAAAAATAAAACTTGGGAGTTAGTAGAATTGTCTAAAGGTAAAAGAGTATTTCATAACAAATGGGTGTATAGGTTAAAGGAAGAACGTGGAGGTAATAAAGGATACAAGGCTAGACTAGTGGTAAAAGGTTTTGCACAAAAAAAAGGGTATTGATTTTAATGAAATATGCGCTAAAATAAGCACCCCAACAATGGTATTTGAAATTTGATATCTATATGGTTGAACAAGGTTACAACAAATGTCATTTGGATCATTCTATTTATTTTAAGAGATTGGATAATGGTAGCTATATTATCTTGTTATTATATGGTAATGAAATATGTATTGTCAAGTCTAATATGTAGCATATAAATGACCTTAAACACAAATTAGCAGTCATTTTCTATGAAGGATTTGGGTGCAACAAAATAAATCCTTGGTATGGGGATAAATAGAGATAGGAAAATCACACCTTGACATTATCTCAAATGATAACATAGAAAAGGTGTTGAAAAGATTTTAGATGCAAGATGAAAAACTAGTTAGTACACCTTTGCCTAGTCATTTTAGGTTGTCCAAAGAGATGATCCCCAAGACACATGAAGAGATGGAGTACATGTCCAAGGTTCCATACTCTTCAACAATCAGCAACTTGATGTATGCCATAATGTGTACAAAGCTAGATATTTCACATGCAGTGGGAGTTGTGAGAGGGTAATGAACAATCTCATAAAAGCACATTGGAATGTAGTAATGTGGATTCTCTAGTATTTGAAAGGTACAAAAACTTAGTCCTTGTGTTTTGGAGGCTCTAATTCCACTTTACAAAGCTATGTTGATTCATATTTGGTAGGATATATTAATAGCACAAGGATCACTATAAGGTATGTTTTTACTATTAGTGGCACAATAGTTAGCTAGATTTCTAGATTAAGAAATATTGTAGCACTCTCATGATAGAAGAAAAATATGTTGTTTCTATAGAGGCTAGTAAGGAGATGATTTGGTTACAAATATTTATGGAGGAACTGGGAAAGACATAAGAGAATAGAGGTTGTAGAGTGACAACTAGAGTGATTCATATTGAAAAGAAAAAATCCCTTCACTCTAAGATCAAACATATCTAGCTTTGATATCATTTCATACACTCAGTTTTAGAGGTTGGATAGTTGAAGCTGAAGAAGATACATACTAGAAAGAATCTTATAGATATGTTAACTAACATAGTAACTAACTTCCTTCTCAATTTCTATTGATCTTCAAGTTTTATCATAGTGGAAATGAGAAATAGTCAAGTCTTGGTGTGTCAATCTAGTGAGAGCTTCAAGAGTAGAAGTGTTGCTACATGATCATTGTCCAAGTAGGAGATTGTTTAGTGTGGAGCATGATCAATCTCCAAGTGGGATATTGTTGGTTTTTGGTGACTAATCAAGCAAGTAATATACACTCAACATGTATCCTCATTAGGGTTTCAGGGTCATTGCCCCTAAGGATTTTTTTTAGAGTTAGGGTTTATTTTTTATTAAGAAATTTGTAAACCACCTCAAAAAATGAAATGTCACCTTTCTAATTTTTATATCATATTTCATTCCTCTAGTCAGATTATTAAATCAAACAATCAACACTTTGCAAGATTATGCAATTTCTCAATAAAACTCAAATCGGGTATGCCCGAAATAGTGCCAAAAAACTTCACGCTTCACATATTATTGATAAATCTGAAAGTAGAAATTTTTACAAAAATTTCACTAGCATAACAGCCTAAAAAATGACATTTCCAGATCTATATAGAGTTTACACAACAGCTCCAAAATAGAGGACAAATACAATGCTCATCAACCTCACAAAAACAACACAAAATAGCCTAGAAACACCATAAAACACTAAAAATCTATCACAAAAGTAGAATCATGACCCAATACATATATTCAACTCTATTTTAACATCAAAATGGCTGCAATATAGCAGCAACCCAAACTGATATGAAAAACTCAACCGGAAACACCAAAATCTTACAAAAACACACCCGAAAACTCACAAATATGCACTATTCAGCACAAGGGAAAACTCTGCATGAGATTTCACATGGAATGGCCTCAAACTCCCATACTTATCCTTCCTAGAAACCTTCAAACTCCCTTCTTTGGGTCTCCTTCTCCACAAGTTTGGCAGCCTCTGAAGAACAACAAAGCAATGAGCAAAATCAAGTTCTAGAATGACCCCGGAATGCCTCCAAACCCCTTAAAAGAGGGCATAACCCTAAATCACGACCAAGAGGGGTGAATAATACATATTTTAATAATATTTAACATTTATTAATCTATTGGTTTCCAAATATTTGCCCCTTTTCTTGAAACTTCACTTTTTGAGCCTGCTAGCCTTAGCAAAAATTATTATTTTTAATTATTTGAAAAGGGGACATGACAAGTCCTCCCTCCCACATATTTCTTGTCCTCAAGAAATGAAGGTTGGGATGCTCAAGGATATGTTTTCCTTCCCAAGTTGCATCCTCCAATGGTAATCCTTTTCATTTGACCAAATGCTTTGTGATGCTCCTATTTCTCAATCTTTTCTCTCTTGTATCCAAAACCTCTTTTGGTATTAAGACTAATTTCCCTTCATCATCAAGAGGTGGTAATTCTATAGATAATATGGTTTTCTATCCTAGAACCTTCTTTAGGAAAGATACATGGAAAACATTATGTATTTTTCTGTTTGGTGGGAGCTCCAATTCATAAGCTACCTCTCCTACCTTCCTGATGATCTTATAAGGCCCATAGAACCTTGGCTTGAACTTCTCTGCCCCACTCCTCTTCAAGGTGCTTTTCTTATATGGCTACAACCTAAAAAATACCAAATCTCCCACCTCAAAAGATCTTTCAGTCCTTTTCCTATTAGCATACAACTTCTGTTGGTTCTGTGCATGTTGTAGATTATCCTTGAGGGACCTTATTATGTCTTGGCTTTGCTTAATGAAATCACTTACTGCAGGTAGTCTGTTATCTAAAAGTACTAGATCAATAAAGGAAAGGGCGTCATAACCATAGAGAGCATGAAAAGGAGGCATACCAATAGACATTTGATAAGATGTATTGTAACAATACTCCCCTAGGTGCAACCATTTCACCCAAGCATGCTATTGATTTGAAACATAATTCCTCAAATATCCCTCTATCCATTTATTAACTATCTCTATTTGTCCATCTATTTGAGGGTGATAGCTAGTACTGGGAGTGAGTTCAATTCCTACCAAATGAAAGAGCTCCTTCCAAAAAGAGCTAATGAATCTATTGTCCCGGTCATTAACAATGTTTCTAGGCAAGCCATGTAACCTGAAAATTTCCTTGAAGAATAATTCTACCACTTGTGATGCCTTGAAATCAGATGTGATGGGAAAGAAATGTGCATGCTTATTTAGTCTATCTACCACCGCATATATCCAATCCTTACCTTGAACCTTGGGCAACCCAATGATGAAGTCCATGGAAATACTTTCCCATTTTTGTTCAGGAATAGGAAGTGGTTGCAACAACCTTGAAAGAAAAATTTGATCACGCTTGTTTTGTTGGCATACCATGCATTCCTTAATGTGTTCAAGGAAATCCTCCTTCATACCCTTCCATGAAAACCACTCTTGAAGTTCCATGTATGTCTTGAAGTATCCTTGATGACCAGCCAAAGGTGTATCATGAAAAGCCCTCAATATCCTTTCCTTAGTCTTTGATCCTGGCACTAAGAACATCTTGTCCTTATAATAAATCAGCTCATCAACAACCTTATACTTGTTATCATCCACTAACTTATTCAAGATATTTGTGGCAAAGGAATCTTTAGCACATTCTAAAATTATGGAGACTTTCCAATCAACAGAGATAGATGTTAAGGAACATAAGGTGGGCTTCCTTGAGAGAGCATCAACAACCGCATTATTATTTCCTTTCACCTATTCAATATCAAAATCATAAGCTTGCAACTTGCTGACCAATTTTTGTTGACGATCATTCAAATCCCTTTGGTTCAAGAAGAACTTAAGGCTATTATGGTTTGTCTTTACAAGGAATCTCCCACATACCAAATATTGTCTAAACTTATAAAGTGCATGCATAATTGCCAATATTTCCTTATCATAGATGGAATAACTTTTCTCTGATTGATTTAATTTTCTACTCTCAAATGTTATTAGATGTCCCCTTTGAGTTAAGATAGCCCTTATACCTTCTCCAGAAGCATTGCATTCAACAACAAAAGGTAAAGAGAAATCTAGAATTGCAAGCATAGGGCATGAACTCATTACCTCCTTAAGCTTATCAAATGTTTTTTGAGCCTCTTCTGTCCAAATTAAAGCTCCTTTCTTTGTCAAATCAGTCAAGGGGATAGAAAGCTGAGAAAATCCCTTGACAAACCTCCTATAGTAACTACACAACCCAAAGAAACCTCTCAACTGTGTAAGATTAGTGGGTGGAGGCCAATCCAAAATTGACTGGATTTTTCGTTGATCAACCTGTACCCCTTTAGAACTTATAATATGTCCCAAATATAGGATCTCAGTCAAACCAAACTCACATTTAGATAATTTAGCATAGAAGGATTGCTGCTCCAAGATTCCCAAAACAATGTCTATATACTCTAGATGTTCTTTCCATGTTCTACTATAAATCAAGATATCATCAAAGAACACCAAAACAAATTTTTGAAGATGCTTGCTGAATACCTTATTCATACAAGATTGGAACATTGATGGTGCATTAGTGAGGCCAAATGGAATAACAAGAAATTCAAAGTGCCCATAGTGACATCTAAAGGCAGTCTTTTCCATATCTTCCCTCCTCGTGCAGATTTGATGGTACCTTGATCTTAAGTCAATTTTTGAGAAGTATACGACACCATGTAACTCATCAATGAGTTCATCTATGTGTGGTATGGGATACCTATTTTTTATGGTCTTCTTTTTTAGAGCCCTGTAGTCTATACACATTCTCATTGTACCATCCTTTTTCATGACAAGTACCATAGATGATGCAAATGGACTAGAGCTAGGCCTTATGAATCCCATGTCCAGGAGTTCCTTAATAGTTTTTTCTATTTCTTCCTTGTAACCTCTTGGATGGTGGTATGGAGTGGTTATAACTAGTTTTGCACCTTGTTCTAACTCTATAACATGCTCAAAACCTCTATCTGGTGGTAATCCCAGAGGCAAATCATTGAAAACTATACTATGGTTATCAAGAATATTTTGAATTTCAAAATGAGAATTACCTTGATTCTTTGGAGAGCTTGTTGGATGGATTATGACTCCGGCTGCCCATGCTACTTGTCCTCTTCAAAAAGTCCTCTCCATCCCCTTTGCAGTGACCACCTTAGGTGCTCCATTCGATAAGCCTCTCAATAAGACTTCTTTCCCATTGGAATGAAATTTAAACTCCATAGTTTGATGGTTCATGTAATAGCCTCCAATAGAGTGCAACCATTGAACACCCAATACAAGATCTGTCTCCCCAATGCCAACAACATAGAAGTCATCACATAACTCATAATCTCCTAAGGTCATCCTGAGTTGTTTCACCACCCATGTGCAAGGCATTGTAAATCCATCAGCTACAGTAACATTGAATCCTTCAAAATCTTTTGCTTTAAGCCCTCTTTTCATGACAAATCCCTCATCAATAAAATTGTGAGTTTCCCCACTATCAAGAAGAACTGTCAACCTTTACCCTACTAGTACCCCTCGAATTTGAAAGGGATGGTATCTTGGGACTCCTGATAATGCTGCTAAAGTGCCACCCTTACTGATTTATTTTTCTTTCTCTTCTTCTTCCTCCTCCTTAGTGTCATGAAATTCCTCATGCTCATCTAAATCAGATTCTGAAGCAACCTCAATATTGTGCACTTGACCTTTCCCCAAACATCTGTGTCTTGGAACCCATGGCTCTCTACAACTGAAACAAAGCTTTTTCCTTCATAATTCACTCCTAGTCTCTTCATCTACCTTCTTTTTTCCTACATTTATCACATTCTTTGGTGGTGGTGCTATAAAAGTATTTTTCTAAAAATTCCCCTTATGTTGCCAAAGATTTGGGGGTTTTTGATTAGTGACTGGTTTCATAGGCATACAAGTTTCAAGTTGCAAGCTTCTTTTGATAGCTTCCTATAAGGTTGAGGGTGAGAAAGCCTTAACCAAACCATTAACTGGACCAGCTATAGGGACAAAACTGCCCTCTTCACTTATGGCTCTGCAAAACCAAGGCGGGTGCACCTAACCCAGTGAAAACTATACTTCACTCACCAAAGACTGGGTCTCAACAACAGATTGATAGTAAGAAAGTACTAAATGCTAACCTCACATTCATTAACTCTCCATTACTATTGGGTAACACAACCATATAACCAAAGACTTAAAGCTTAGAAAGGTTATTGATTTTAAGATTTGGAATGTAATAGCTTTAATCAATGTATGTTAACAAGAGAAATACTCATTTAGGCTAGTGCATCATCAATTGGGCAAGATTTCTTAGACACAAAGACACATAGACTTGAGAATATTTGAGAACTCATAGCCATAAATACATTTATCCTAATCTTTACTGCTTACAAGACATCCTTACATAGACAAGGGGAAAACTCATATCCCATTTAGAGCATTGTTTAATCCAATCCTAGATCAAAACTCAAGAATGAAGATACATACATAAAAACAATATGTAATGAGCTAGAAAACTCAAAGCTTACTTGACTTGACACAAAGGAGAGATAAGAACCAGATATTTTTATTAAGTATGATGAATTCCTTATGTGTACACAATGAATCACAAGACACCCTACTTACAAATTACAACTTAGACCTACAACTTTCTTCTTTCATTAACAAACACTAAATCAAAAACTATTACAAACCCTTGGGACCAGAAACTCGGGACTGATTTTGAACTTCAAAACTAGAACCCCTAAAAAATCAATAATTCAACACTATATACCACTAGTTACCTTGGAATCTTACACAAGTTAGGATGCAACAAGCTATGGATAGTTTCCACCCACCAAATGATTCAAACATATCAGAAATTAATACATTGGAGGGAAAACCAAGCAACCCTGAGCAATCAGATCCTAAAAATAGTCTTCATTTATGGTAATTCTTCTGGAATTGTACTGAAGATCATGAAATTTCTATAAATTCATCTGACTTGACCCCTACAACATGCCTCAAGCACCATTTATTCATTCTCCCCACGGCATAAAACTCCTTGCAGTCAATCATCATACTCACTGGACCACACTGCAACAATTGACACCACCAAACAAATCAAATCCGATCGCTAAAACATTAAAAACCAATCCTTTCTATTGCTAAGAAACCCTCAAAATTTTGAATTTGAACTGCAATGGTTACATTATGGCACCTACAATATATCAACGATCACAATTTGAATTTGGATCAACTTTATAACCTGACCGTCAGATTCTCATGTTTCACAGGCTTTATGACTTTAACTCATCCAGACACCTCAGGTTAACTCTTAGTGAATAGGTGACAAAGCAAATCCTATTCGTGAAATAAAAACTTAACCCACCCTCTAACTCTGTGAACTGGTGACCAAAGGAATTTAACTCATCCCAGCTACAACTGGAGAACTGGCGACTGAAGAGTTTCACCAGTTCGCAAAACACTTTTTACCTCCGCCAATTTATTTAGTGACAACGTGAATGCTTGTTCACCAAAACACTTAGAGTACTACCACCTTTCCACGTGAATAAGCAAAACCTTTGAACATTTATCAGGACCACCAAAACCTTGTCCAAACCGCCAAAAAGTCTGAGAAACTCTACTGGGCCAGCATCAAGAAAATTGACGGTTGTCTCATCTTCGCATAGACCTCCAAGATTCCTCCAGATCATAAGACAACCATCGGATGAAGAATCTTTCCCTGCTCTGACAACCTTCTGACACCGAATGAAATCAATGGTTGTCTTAAGTTCACATGTGTCAGAAAAAACCCATCAGACTATACGTCGACCGTTGATGCTCTGCAATTGTCAGAACCCACTGAACCTCAAAAAACCTGGCCCCACTGACAACATGTCCAGTCACACAACTTGGACCAATCAGATAATGAAAAATAAGCACACCTGGCATGTGGACTCGCTACACTTTATCCCATCTAAAAAAGGTAGAATCGATGGTTGTCGCATGATCTTAAACCTCTGACACATCCCATAAGATCATACACCCATCACTGATTTTCTGACAATGTCAAGACCCTCTGACAAACTCAGAAACTAGGTCCCACTGACAACTACCACTGTATTATATCATGGACCAATCAAAGACCGCCATTTGTACCTACGTGTCACCTTGGACCCACAGCAAAGCTTTTCATCTTTAGTGAAGATTAACGGTTGTCGCTACACCGCTGACTTATCCATCGGGCAACTTACCCCTGTGGTGTAACGACAGCCAAGAGATCATGCGGCATGTTAACCTCTTCAAAAATACGCAGACCCATAGACACAGTCCACCTCATCCCACCTGAACCAATGAGAAACTACCAATCCACTACATCTGACATAGGTCCCACTGACCTCCCCTCAATTCCAAATCAATGACCATCACATGATTGCATGGCTTGGAAAGATTCCATGCGATCATACGACAACCACAGGATCAAAAGGTCATAGAGATACCAAGCCCGCCTGACAGCAAATCCAACTAATCACTAACATGACCAATGAGAAAATGGCACGGCAGCATGACATGGAAATGGACCCACATTGACCCTTCCTCAGGGAATGCATTAGACGGCCATCGTTAAAGCGTTATGTTAAAACCCATGCATCTTCCCTCTGCGGTATAGCAATGATCATTGATTCTGCTCACTCGTTAGCAAGTCAACGGGGAAGGAAGATAGGGCCTGCCAGGACAAATGGAACACGGTTGCGAATTCGCATGTCAGAGACCTCTGACACCAAACAGTCTTGTGAACAAGCAACAACCACAAGTTTAAAGGCCTGAAGACTTAGGAAAAATATCAACAGGGGAACTAGGACTTAGGAAATATTAAAGGGACCCCGCCCGACATGGAAAAACCTAACCATGAACAACATAAAAGTGGTCTTTTAATTAACACATGCAGTAAAAGGGTTTAAGTGGCTTGAATAAAGTAACACAAAATTAGAACAAGGCCAGGGTATTTTTAGGGCTTTTCACTACAACGGCTAGATTTTCAAAATTTTCACCTAGGGTTTAAACCAGAGAAAAGGAAAAAGGATGCAGAGGCCAAGAACAAGGGTATCCAACCATAAAATTTTTTACCAGTGCTAACAATGGCTCATACTCGGGGACGTGTATCTCCTACAGATACAGCGAGCAAGCTAGAATCTCCTGGAAGAGCAGACCAACTCAAAACTTTGACCCAAAAAAAACAAAAATAGATGACTGCACAGGGGAAAACCTAAACTACTGTTCATGGAAAAGATACTTCAGGAGAAGTAAAAATTTAGGAATTGTCCATGAACAAGCAATTCCAAAGTACCACTAGTCAAATCCTTCAGGACATATGAATCTATCCCCCATTTGCTTTCAATAAGATAAGGGCCCAACCAAATTAGATCAAACTTTCCATGCTTCCCCTTATCTTCTAACCTTGCATTCCACATCAGGACAAGGTCATCAACTTCAAAACTCCTTTGAATAGCCCTTTTATCAAACAAATTCTTACATTGTCTCTACATTGTCTCATTTCTTTCATGTGCATCTCTCCTCACCTCCTCCAACTGGATCAGCTCATCCATTCTTACTCTCATCTCATCATTCAAGTCTTCATCATATGCCTAGATGAACTTATACATCTGCAATAGATTATTTTGAGGCAATCTAGCATTTATTCCATACACCAAATCAAATGGAGCACAACCTATGGCCTTCTTAATAGTTACCCTGTCAGCCCATAATGCCCACCATAACTTTGAGACCCAGGCCTTCTTATTCTTGTCCAACACTCTCTTGAAAATCTTAATCAGACTTTTGTTACTAGACTCAGCCTGGCCATTTCCTTGTGGATGATATGGGGAAGAAAATGAAATGTGTATCCCATATTGCTAAAAAAAATCATTGAATTCCTATGATCTAAAACACATTTCATTATCAACCATAATTACCTCTGGGCAACCAAACCTGGTGAGGATTTTCTGCATCACAAAGTCTGTCACAACTTTGCTAGTAGCCTTTCTAGTAGGGATAGCTTCAACCCACTTGGTAAAATAGTCTATTGCCACTAGTATGTAAGAATGTCCACCACTAGACTTGTTTGTAATCTCCCCAATAAAATCAATACCCCACTTCTGGAAAGGAGCCTGAACTGCAATAAGTCGAACTGGCAAATTTCCATTAAACTTCAACTTTCCAGCAAATCTTTGACATGCATCACATCTTCTTACAAACTGATGTGTATCCTTAAAAACTATAGGCCACCAAAATCCAGACCTAAGGATCTTGTGAGCTATGGTCTTTGCCATATAGTGTCCTCCACACACACCTTGGTGCATTTCCTTCAACAGAGCTTCAGATTTCTCATGGTCTATGCACTTCAGCAATACTCCTTCATTGCTTCTCCACCACAACTTACCATGTATAATGGCATATCTTGTTGATTGCAACTTGACAGTTCTCCTTCTATTTTCATCCATCTCAGGGGGAAGGATCAATTTCTACGAGTAAGCAATAACATCTTTGTACCAGTCACAACAATCCATATCACAAATATACAGCCTTTGTTCTTCTTCTAACACATTTATATGATTTGCAATCAAATTGCTTTGTGCCATTAATTTTGCAAGACCTAAGCCTCTTACCAACTTTGTAATCTGGATATCAATATTAAATTCTTGGATCCTATTGATCCATCTACATCTTTTCCATGAAACTTCTTGTTGCACCAATATATCCTTAACTATAGCACTAGGAACATAAGCAACCACCTTGGCTCCTACAAGATAACATCTAAAAGCCTTGACTGCTTTAACTAAGGCATAAGCTTATTTCTCAGTAATATCATATTTTAATTCTGCTGCTTGTAGGGATTTGCTAAAAAATGATATAGGTTGTTCATATCCATCTGAATTATTTTGCAATAAAACTACTGCAACTGTATGACAAGAAGCAAAAGAAAATATCTGCATGGGCTTACCATAATCAGGTGTCCTTAAAACTGGAGCATCCTTGATGTCCTTTTTGATATTTCTGAAAGATTCATCTACTTCTTAATTCCATTCAATCTTTGCCTCTTTTTTCAACATCCTAGAGATAGGGAGACTGATTTTTGCAAAATTTGTAACAAATCTCCTTAGAAAATTTACCTGCCCAAAGAAGGACTGTATTCCTTTAACATTTATAGGTGGTGAAAGCTTGTCTATAGCCATAACCCTTTCAAGGTCAATCCTCACTCCATCCTTGGACACAATATTTCCTAAGAGCTTGCCTTCCACAACACCAAAAGAACACTTCTTTGGATTCAAAGAAATCCCATACTCCAAAGCCCTAATAAAAATCCTCTCAAGATGTTGACAATGTTGATCTTCCTTATCTGAATATGTTGTGAGATCATCCTGATACACCACTAGGAATTTGTTTATGAAGTTTGCAAAGGCCACATCCATAGCTCTCTGAAAAGTAGCTCCTGCATTTGTCAGACCAAAAGGCATTCTAACATAAACATATGTTCCCCAAGGGGTAGTGAATACAGTCTTAAACTATTCTGACTCCTTGACCATGACCTGATTATATCCAGAGAAACCATCCATCATGGACATTAACTCTGATCCAGTAACCTTCTGTAGCATATTCTCCATATTAGGCAAACCATAATTGTCCTTCAAAGAATTGACATTCAAATTCCTAAAATCAACACATAACCTAATGTCACCATTCTTTTTTCTGACTGGAACCAAGTTTGACACCCAAGTAGAATGTTTGACAGGCTTGATGATGCCAGCATCCATCATCTTCTTGAGTTCATCTTACATTTTTGGTGCCAAGGTAGGATTCACAGGCCTTAACTTTTGCCTAAAAGGTTTAGTACCTTCCTTCAATGGTATTTCATGTTGGAATAGATCCTCTCTATAGGCTTTCAAATCATCATAAGACCATGCAAAGACATGTCTAAATTTTTTAAGAAGATCAATCAAATTGTTCCTAGTCCTTTAGGACAAACATTTACCTATGTAAACATTTTTGGGTACTTGACTTGTTCCTAAATTTATTTCCTCCAAATCATTTATCTTATCAACAAATTTAGGAAAACAAGTCCTTCTTTTATCATCAAATGCCCTCTCAAGAGCAACCAATCCCCTTGGGATCCTATTTGATTTTAATTGCAAAACTTCCTTCCCAAGAACATTCTCTTTTCCATCTCTAATGTCAACATAAGTGCTAAAATCCATCTCCTGACCATCAAAATGAGAATCACATTGCAAAAACCTTAGTATATCCTGATCATCAGAGAATACCTACCAATTCTCAACATTGTCTGGGATAGAAGGCCTAGACTTAAACTAAATTTTGGATATCCCCACAAAGTTAATATCCTCTAGCATTAGTGCTATGTTTTCCAGTAAGTCAGCCATCCTATTTTGGCTTCTATCCACCCAATCAATACCAAAGGCATTGAAACCTTCAATTTCATCCCAAACAGCATTTCTATATTGTTTCAGCCTTTGATTCTTAGATGCATACTTTGATCTAATATGAGAAACTATTAACTCAGAGTCACCAATCACCCTAAGATGTTTGATTTCATGTTTTGATGCTTGTCTCAAACCAATCAGTAGGGCCTCATATTCAGCAACATTATTTGTGCAAAGGAACAAGAGAGTAAAAGAAAACTTGAAAGTCTTACCACTTGGGGATATCAATAGCACTCCTGCTCCTGCACCTTCCTTTGAACTTGCTCCATCAAAATATAGGTTCCATAAGACATTACCTTCTGCCATGTTATTTTCATCATCAGCCAGAAGGATAGGCTTGACCTTTCCTTGCACTTCTCTCTCATGAACTTGGAAAGAACCAATATCAGTGTCCACAAAACAATTCATATTGTCATCTTCATCCTCCTCAATCATATGTGGGGTTCTAGATTCCCTTGAAACTTTCACACTTTCTCCTTCAATGCTAGAAGTAGCAAAAGACAAGTCACATTGAATACTTCCTCCCATAGAAGCACTCCATTTTCTAGATAATAGCATTCCATACAGAGGAGGAATATCAACTACAATAACACTCATAGTTAGTTGCTTGTTAGGAAATGTGGCTAATTTATAAGGCAAAGCCTTAATGGTACCAATAACTAGCACTTCTCTTGAGTCCATATCTTGGCATCTCCCATGAGGTGTATCAAACTTTACTCCTAATGACTTCATGATCTCTGCAGGCATGACAGTGTTTGATGCTCCAGAACCAATCATACAATTCTTCAATAATTTTCCATTTATCATAAGGGACAAGAAAAAAGGATCAGTTGTCCCTGATGTACCATTTACAACATTTGCATTCAAAAATATCTGATGAATTTTAGAGACAGTTTCCTCATTTTTACTGTCAGGCGTGTCATCTAAAGAAGCTACATGCTCGTCACCTCTATTCATTTCTTGGACCTTTATAGAAGAGGCACCATTTACCCAATCCAAGGCCTTGACCTTGTGCTCTTCTATTCTCATCATTTCCAAAAGTGGAACTTTGCAGTTATTTGTGAAAGCAATTTAGTCATATTAATGGGAACATATGTATGGTTGCCCATGTCTTCCTTAATCTCAGTGACATCTTTATCTTCTACTTTGACAATCAAGTCAGATTTACCTTTATGTAGAAACTCATCTTCCTTCTGAGGTATAGGAACAACTATCTCTAGTGTCTTTGCTTTACCTTGAGGTATTGCAGTAGGTCCCATCTTCTTTTTTACTTTAACCTTACTGACAACACCAACATCTTGCTCCTTTTCCTGATGCTGTTGTGTACTCTTTTTTGATTTCTTGATAAACATGCTACCAGGTTTACCATTTGTGCTTCCAGTTTTCCTATTTCTCAAATTATAATTGCTCCTGGCTTGAGTGACCATGTCTGCATTGATTTGAGCAATTTCCTCATCAAAGAGTCTCCTTAAGGAAACATGTTCCTCACACTTCACTGTACCACATCCAACATCATCAAATTCTTCTTCCTCATCATCAGTAGAGTCAACCTCCTCCCATGCATGTGAAGAAGTCATTGCACAACCACTCTTATCATATTGTTCAACCTATTCTTGATTCTTAGATAAATTCAGAGCAATAACACAATGTTCTGGACTATGAGGAGATTGACAAGCAGTACACCATGGGACATCATCATTCATGTTAATTGAATTTCTTTGCAAAGGATCAGGAATCCTATCATCAGGCCTATCTGTTTTAACTAGAAAAATGGGCTTGCCATCCTTCCACTAAGTATTGTATGGGTAATTTTGCATTCTTGGTTGCTTCCTGAAACTACTTGAAACAAGTCTGTCATTTGTTACAACCCTTTTTTTTTTTTTTTCATCAGGCTTTAGATCCTCTAAAGCACTTAGAATCTGCTTTAGATTATCCTCCTCCTTTGGCTTAAAATTAGCAGACCTTCCCATCTCTTTCTTGTTTTGCACTTGAGGCCTATAATCATCTCTTCTCCCTAATTTTCTTGATATTCTTCTATTACTTTCTATCTTGATAGCCAACTTGTAAGCCTCCCCAAGACTTATAGGGTTCTTATCCCTTAAAAGGTAACCCATCTTTGCATCAAAATCATTTAAGTATGTCACAAGACACACCCTATCATCCAATCTGATAACTTGCAGGAGCCTATGCATAGCCTTTTGGAATCTTATATTAAATTCAAGGACCTCTTCATTTTGATTTTTCTTTATGTTATTGAATTCATTCAAAATAAAACCCTCATTTTTTTTATCTCCATAATGCTCCTTGAAACAATTCTTAAATTCATTCCAAGATCCTATACTAGCATGGTGCAATCCTTTAAACCAATCCCTAGAATCCTCGGTCAGAGATTGTACAAATAACTTCATTGCAACATCATCAGGCTCAACATTATAATCATCTATTACATCCATAAAAAAATTTAGATGTTCCTCACATGTGATGACATTGTTCCCAGCAAACTTTAGGAGCTTCTTTCTAATTTCATTGGGAATTACATTAGGATAACCAGGAATACCAAAAAAGATAAGTTGTTTGTACCTTTCATGAACAGGAACTCCTTGAGGTGGGTCCATTCCTTGGGATGTAGATGTCCTTGTGTTTGAACCGGCAGGAATTTTAGTAGCACCTGGAATGCCATTTTTCTAATTTGCAAGGTTACCATGATTTCCACCTCGCCCCAAAAAGGAAGCAGCAACATTTGAAGGTCCTGAGGTATGCCTGAGAAAATCAATCTTCTTTCTTATTTTTGCAACAATAGCCTCTAACTCTGCTTTCTCTAATTCTTTATCTAATATTTCCTTTTCCTTTCTAGCCTTCTCAAGGTCTGCATCTAATCTCAACCCTTTCTCTAATGGGTTTTCCACATGAACTTGTTCATTGATTTAAACTCCAACAGCCTTTTGTTTGCCCTTATCTCTAGGCCTAGTTATCTCATGTGTTCTTTTCATAATAGGTTGTTCTTCTACTCTTTCAAGCTCTGGGACAAAATTAACTGCCTCCAAATCTAACAACTACCTCTTTACCTGATCAGCCCTTATCATTGCTTGTCTTACTTTGTCTTCTTTGTCCTTATCTCTTTGTTGTCTGATAGCAACTTGTTCTTGGACTCTCTCTTCTAATTCATAGACCTCCTCAAAGATCTCCTCTAATTCTGAGAGAGTAGTCTCAGACTCATCATCTCCCACTTGAAATTCATCCTCATACTGGTTTAGTCCCAAATCAATAGCCTCTTCATATTTTGAAATATTTTCTTCTTGACTAGACTTGGTTTGAACCTCTTGTCTTGTATCCTTTTTACTTTTCCAAGTATGAGAAACGTTTCTTTTCTTCTTTCCTCCCCTTGTCTGACTAGGCCTAGAAGTGCTTGGAATACCTTCTTCCATTATGTTTTCAAGATGCTCCTTTCTCTAGGACCTAGTACCTCTATAACTTATTTTATAAATAGTCTACTGACCAGCACTGCTACAGAGATGTTTGAGTCGCCACCCAAGAATATTGGGAATCTTACAATACAACTTCCTCACTTAACAAATATCCAAATGAGATTGACAAGACAAGGGACAAGAATAACCATGTTTCTTCTAATGATGACCTACTGGTTATTATAGACTTGTGTAACACTTCCCCAGTAGAGTTGCCATCTTGTTGGTGTTCAAAATGGATGCTTATGCTCTTAGGCTACCAATATACCCTCAAGTTTATTAAAGGATTGGTTAGTTCCAAAATGTATAAGGATCTTAGGGTAACTGGACCAACTAAAGGGACAAGACTGCCCTCTTCACTTTTGGCTCTGCAAAACCAAGGCAGGTGCACCTATCCTAGTGAAAACTATACTTCACTCACCAAAGACTGGGTCTCAACAATAGATTGATAGTAAGAAAGTACTAAATGCTAACCTCACATTCATTGACTCTCCATTACTATTGGGTAACACAACCATATAACCAAAGACTTAAAGCTTAGAAAGGTTATTGATTTTAAGATTTGGAATGTAATAGCTTTAATCAATGTATGTTAACAAGAGAAATACTCATTTAGGCCAGTGCCTCATCCATTGGGCAAGATTTCTTAGACACAAAGACACACAGACTTGAGAATATTTGAGAACTCATAGCCATAAATATATTTATCCTAATCTTTACTGCTTACAAGACATGCTTACATAGACAAGGGGCAAACTCATATCCCATTTAGAGCATTGTTTAATCCAATCCTAGATCAAAACTCAAGAATGAAGATACATACATAAAAACAATATTTAATGAGCTAGAAAACTCAAAGCTTACTTGACTTGACACAAAGGAGAGATAAGAACCAGATATTTGTATTAAGTATGATGAATTCCTTCTGTGTACACAATGAATCACAAGACACCCTGCTTGCAAATTACAGCTTAGACCTGCAACTTTCTTCTTTCATTAACAAACACTAAATCAAAAACTATTACAAACCCTTGGGACCAAAAACTCGGGACTGATTTTGAACTTCGAAACTGGAACCCCTACAAAATCAATAATTCAACACTATATACCACTGGTTACCTTGGAATCCTACACAAGTTAGGATGCAACAAGCTACAGATAACCAGGGTAAGGGTTAGGGTTTCCACCCACCAAATGATTCAAATAGATCAGAAATTAATACATTGGAGGGAAAACCAAGCAACCCTGAGCAATCAGATCCTAAAAATAGTCTTCATTTATGGTAATTCTTCTAGAACTCTACTGAAGATCATGAAATTTCTACAAATTCATCTAATTTGACCCCTACAACATGTCTCGAGCACCGTTTATTCATTCTCCCCATGACATAAAACTCCCTGCAGTCAATCATCATACTCACTAGACCACACTGCAACAATCGGCACCACCAAACAAATCAAATCCAACCACTAAAACATTAAAAAATAGTCCTTTCTGTTGCTGAGAAACCCTCAAAAATTTGAATTTGAACTGCAACGATTACTTTATGGCACCTGCAATATATCAATGGTCACAATTTAAATTTGGATCAACTTTATAACCTGACCATCAAATTCTCATGTTTTGCAGGCTTTATGACTTTAACTCATCCAGACACCTCAGGTTAACTCTTAGCGAACAGGAAACAAAGCAAATCCTATTCGTGAAATAAAAACTTAACCCACCCTCTAACTTTGCGAACTGGCAACCAAAGGAATTTAATTCATCCCAGCTACAACTGGCGAACTGGTGACTGAAGAGTTTCGCCAGTTCACAGAACACTTTTTACCTTCACCAATTTATTTAGCAACAATGCAAATGCTTGTTTACCAAATCGCCAAAACACTTAGAGTATTGCCACCTTTACATGTGAATAAGCAAAACCTTTTAACATTTATCAAGACCACCAAAACCTTGTCCAAACCACCAAAAAGTTTGAGAAACTCTACTGGGCCCGCATCAAGAAAATTGACAGTTGTCTCATCTTCCCATAGACCTCCAAGATTCCTCCAGATCATAAGACAACCATCGGATGAAGAATCTTTCCCTACTCTGACAACCTTCTGACACCGAATGAAATCAACAGCTATCTTAAGTTCGCATGTGTCAGAAAAAACCCATCAGACTATACGTTGATTGTCGATACTCTACAAGTGTCAGAACCCACTGAACCTCGAAAAACCTAGCCCCACTGACAACATGTCCAGTCACACAATGTGGACCAATCAGATAATGACAAATAAGCACATCTGGCATGTGGACCCGCTACACTTTATCCCCTCTGAAAAAGTAGAATCGACGGTTGTCGCATGATCTTAAACCTCTGACACATCCCATAAGATCATACGCCTGTCGCTGATTTTCTAACAATGTCAGGACCCTCTGACAAACTTGAAAACTAGGTCCCACTAACAACTACCACCATATTATATCATGGACCAATCAGAGACCACTATTTGTACCTACGTGTCACCTTAGACCCACAGCAAAGCTTTCCATCTTTAGTGAAGATCGACGACTGTCGCTACACCGCTGACTTATCCATCGTGCAACTTACCCTTGCAGTGTAACGATAGCCAAGAGATCATGTTGCACATTAACCTCTTTGAAAATACGCGGACCCAAAGACACAGTCTACCTCATCCCACCTAGACCAATGAGAAACTGCCAATCTGCTACGTCTGACATAGGTCCCACTGACCTCCCCTCGATTCCAAATTGACGACCATCACATGATTACATGGCTTGGAAAGATTCCATGCAATCATATGACAACCATAGGATCAAAAGGTCACAGAGATACCAGGCCCACCTGACAACAAATCCAACTAATCACTGACACAACCAATGAGAAACTGGCAGGGCAGCATGACATGGCAATGGACCAACATTGACCCTTCCTCGGGGAATGCATTGGATGACCATCGTTAAAGCATTATGTTAAAACCTGCACATCTTCCCTCAATGGTATAGCGACGATCGTTGATTTTGCTCACTCGTTAGCAAATCAACAAGGAAGGAAGACAGGGCCCACTAGGACAGATGGCACATAGTCATGAATTCGCATGTCAGAGACCTCTAACACCAAATAGTCTTGTGAACAAGCGACAGCCACAAGTTTAAAGGCCTGAAGACTTAGGAAAAATATCGGTGGGGGAACTAGGACTTAGGAAATATTAAAGGGACCCCACCCGACATGGAAAAACCTAACCGTGAACAACATAAAAGTGGTCTTTTAATTAACACATGCGGTAAAAGGTTTTAAGTGGCCTGAATAAAGTAACACAAAATTAGAACAAGGCCAGGGCATTTTTAGGGCTTTTCACTACAACGGCTAGATTTTCAAAATTTTAACCTAGGGTTTAAACCAGAGACAAGCAAAAAGGATGTAGAGGCCAGGAACAAGGGTATGCAGCCATGAAAATTTTTACCAGTGCTAACACACTCTTTGACTAAAATCATCAAATGTAGTTACCTGAACATGACCTTGAGTAGTCATTCCATGATACCACCAATCATAGGTTGCATCTTCCAAGTGTAGACTTGCGGATTGAACGACATGACTCTCCTTCATGGGGTTAAGTGTGAAGAAGGTCTGTAATTTTTGTAGCCATGCTCTAGCTGAAATTTTATTTGTTCCATCAAAAGTAGGTGTTGTAAACTTGCTTATTTTATTTTTGAGTTCTCTTCCACTTATGTCCTACTCCCTCTTATATTCTTTCTTGGACATCATAGTGTTCATCATATCCACATATTCTCTAAAAGGCACCAAACTGTGAAAGTCATCATCTAAGCCATTGTAAGTAGCCCTCAGTGCAATCAAGTTACCTATGACCTCTTCCATAGGATTAAGGGATGGATTTGGCACCAATGGCTCATCTGCAGGTAAGAAAATAGTCTTTGTTGATTTAGAAGGTGTGGGTTTCAAATTTCTTGGCTCCTCTGAAGTGCTCCCTCTCTCATTAGTAGATACAACTCCTTGGAGTTTTTCTGTCAATAACCGCAAAGCCTCTCTAGTTTCTGCCAAACTATCCACTGTTTACTTTTGAGTGTTCTGGATGTCCTGGAAGAATTTTTTTTCCATCTCATTTGGGTCAGTCATACTTTTTCCTTCCTTGGATTTTGTACTTTTATTTTCAACTGGAGGTTTGATCAAAATTTATTTATTCTTTTCTCACTGCAAATATCTCTTTTCTCTTTCACTTAGTTACATGCAAACTTCTACAAACCCTCAGGCTGGCAAGATCATTTCTCTGATACCACTGAAATGTCCCCTTTCTAATTTTTGTATCATATTTAAATCCTCTAATCAGATTATTAAATCAAATAATCAACACTTTGAAAGATTATGCAATTTCTCAATAAAACCCAAATCGGGTATGCCCGAAATAGTGCCAAAAAACTTCACAGCTTCACATATTATTGATAAATCTGAAAGTAGACATTTTTATAGAAATTTTTTCAGCATAATAGCCTACAAAATGACATTTCCAGATCTGTATATATTTTACACAACAGCTCCAAAACAAAGGACAAATACAATGCTCATCGGGCTCCCAAAAATAATACAAAATAGCCCGGAAACACAATAAAACACTAAAAATATATCACAGAAGTAGAATCATGACCCAATACATATATTCAGCTCTATTTTAACATCAAAATGGCTGCAATATAGCAGCAACCCAAACTGATATGAAAAACTCAACCGGAAACACCAAAATCTTACAAAAACACACCTGAAAACTCACAAATATGCACTGTTCAGCACAAGGGAAAACTCTGCATGAGCTTGCACATGAAATGGCCTCAAAATCCCATACTTAGCCTTCCTTTAAACCTAAAAACTCCCATCTTTGGGTCTCCTTCTCCATAGGGTTGGCAGCCTCTGAAGAACAATAAAGCAATGAGCAAAATCAAGTTCTAGAATGACCCTGAAATGCCTCCAAACCCCTTAAAAGAGGGCATAACCCTAACTCATGACCAAGAGGGGTGAATAAGACAAATTTTAATAATATTTAACATTTATTAATCCATTGGTTTCCAAATATTAGCCCCTTTTCCTGAAACTTAACTTTTTGAGCCTACCAGCCTTAGCAAAAATTATTATTTTTAATTATTTGAAAAGGGGACATGACAAAAAAGGCTTGATAAATAAGTGGTCATAGTGTGAAAATGTATCAGATTGTAATTTTCTCTTCGGTGGATACCAAAAATAAGTGGATGACTATTTCTTTGGTGGATGTAGCCAATATTAGGTGAACCACATTAAATCTTTGTCTTATTTTATTTTTTTCTTCTCTTATTTTATACATTATCTTAACAATGTTTATTGCTCATTTCTATCTAAACCCTAATACTTGAGATGTTAGATAGATGTGAGTTTGATAACAACAACAAATGGGATTAGATTAGCACACCCCAATATCTACATGAAATTGGAACACAATCCATAAATGTAAATAAAAAATATGTGTGCAAGGTGAGAATATGTTATCTAACCTTGACACTCCAAGCTATACATTATCAACAAAGCAAGAGGAAACACTCATCGTAATCACAAACTATAACAGATCCTCCCATCTTCCAAACCATTGTACATGATCATTTAAGGTATAATAGGAACAAGAAGATGACCCAAGTGTTTTTTTTTAAAGGGAACCAAAATTATAAATATATTTGTACCACTATGAAGAGCTCAAAATTCTAGCCTAGATAAAAAAGAAAGTGTCTTTAGAAAAATATCTTGTATGACCAAGTTATGAGCATTTGAAGTTGGACTACAAAATCAAAAGGTTAACTTTTGGGGGACAAAATTTAGAAAAGTGTTGATCTCAACAACGCACAAGATGAAATTCGATTATCATCACTTGTAAAAAATATTGATGTGACTCTAGCATTGACATGACACAGGCACTGATATGGCACAAGCAACAAGCTAGTGAGGTGGCATTCCATGTGGTAAGAATGATGTTGCGCAAATGATGTTTCTATGGTATGCATTCATGTGGTACCTACTATCTTGGTACCCATTGATGCAATACCCTACAATAATAGGGTATAAGAGACATGTTTGGGGACTTGCACCCCCTTGAGAAAAATAGTTTTTTTTGAAATAAAACAAACTTGACAAGATTTTTTTTTTTGTGAATTAATATTTTTTAATTTCATATATAATAAAAATGATTTTTTTTTCCAAAATAGAAAATCATACCATACAAGAAGGTCGACTCATTGACTTGCTAATTTTTTTTGCCTCAAAATCAATTTGCTCCAAAATTGATGAATTGAACAATCTTGGCTGATTTGAGATTTTTGAGTGCAACAATGAGGTTGTTTTGGGCCAAAATTCTCTAAATTGGAAGGTACCTTCTAGATCATGCAACCACATGTGAACTTCAAACCCTTGTAGATTTGGCCTCAGGTGTCCGATTTGGATGAAACAAAAGGAAAAACTAACTTTATTGAATGTTCTAAATCCAATGGTGATTTTAGATTTGCATCAACAAGCTTCAGTTTTGACATATAATACAAAGCTACAAAGAGGACCCCTATATTCTAGAAAAAAGATGCACTCGAAATCTCTTAGAAAGGATAACCAAAGGAACCCTATAACATTTGATAATATGTAAGATTTGGCTATGGAGATAGCCACCCAAGATCTAGAGGCCTAATGGAAAGTGCAAGAGCATGAGAAGATTAATATAATAAGAATAAATTATAATCTCATCAAGAATGCAATAGAATGGAGACTCGTTTGTCAACAATGCCAAGGTGAGATATAGTATAAAATAAGATTATGACAAGTATATTGATACATAAAGTGGTAACTCATCACCCACATAAGATGGAAAAGTAATAATATGATATGTCCACTAAAGTAGGAATCCACTTAAAGTGATAATGTTCTTATATGTTCCTTGAGTAAACTTAAGTAGCATGTGTGATTAGGACCTAGGTGCAAAGCTTACTAGGTAGAACACCTAGATCACACCAACAATTATTATAAGATGAGTCTAAATGAAATAAAATTATTTTAATTACCTACAAGACCAATTTTTTTTAAGGGACTACTAGTTGCTTCAACTGCTATAACCACTCAAGATTCATAGGACATGGGTGCTCTTTAGAAGATTGCTTCTTCTCCCTCTAATTTGTATTAATACTTCTCTTAAATTTATTATTTTATTTTATTTGATTAGTTATACTACAAAACCAACTTTCAATATTTCCTCATATTTTGCTTAGATCTCCTTTTACCTCGAGCATTCAAAAATGAAATGCTACTTTATTTCTACTACCCCTATGGAACAAAAATTACAAATCCTTTCTTCCTTTCCTTCTATTAATGTTATTCATCTATTGATTTTACATATAGCTTATTAGAGCTAATTAGCCGATAGGATATTTTAATGTGGGCATTTCTCACAGAAAAATGTGATGTTTCACCCAAAAGTTTTCTAATATTCTTAATTTTTGTTCACAAGTTGTACTTTCCTATTTAATAAAACCTTCATAGGCAGTCTCACAACATTCTTGTCTACTTCCAATCTACACAAAATACCACCATTATTAGAAAAAATCCATTTATCATGATTTTTTCCTTAAGAATAAATTAGTTGGAGGGCTTGAATGTGACAACAAATAGTTTATTTTTACTGCTTCAATTAACGACATTGATAAATGTTGAGGAGTGTAGAAACCACCACCATAAAATCACCATCTCCCACACTTATAAAAATGCAACAAGCTAGAATATGTGTAAACAAAAAACCGAAGCTTGGCAACTAAAATTATCTACCTACGAAAACTTATGTCAATCTACAAAGCACAAGGTATCAAAAACCAAAATTGGAGCTTTGTGGAATGAAAAAAATCCAAAGTTGTTGAGAGTTTGGAAAGTAATGAATAACATAAGAAGTTCTAAGTGATTTAAAGTTTAACTAGACTATACTTGTGATTTACACAACTTTATAATTGCTCTTTCCATATCAAGTAAATTTGATAGTGTGGAAAAATAATGGTGTACTAGAATTTCAAAATCCTTTAGAAACCATCATTGTGGATGGAGATTAAGAGAGACCAAACCTTATCGGTTCACTATTGCCTTTATCCTACCTCCTTTAAAAATTCTCTAAGGCATTTTCAACATGTCCTTTTCTATGCATATCTTGCAATCATTTCTAACCATGAGACCACATTTTTTACAACAATATTGTCATGTTTTGTCTATGCTTTAATAGATACTCATTGACCTATTCTTAAAGCTTCCATTTTTCTACAAGAAATTTATGGAACTTGAGAGGGCTTTGAAGTGTTTGAAAACTTATCTGAAGACCTCTCAAGGATTATGATCAATGCTAAACAGGCCTCTACTGAGGGTTACAAATTCATGGAATTGTTGAGGGAAGACATCGTCCAAGTGAAGAAAGGGCATCCAAAATGACTCATAGATGGCCATGCAAGCCATGAAATTATAGTAAAAATTTATGGTGTTCCCCTACATAATGAGAGCCTTGGAGTAGGTTACAAGCATCTAATAAAAAATAAAGAAAACAAATGCAAAATGTTAATGCTTAGAGAATCACATCAAATTGATTGATAAAATGGCATGGAAATATGCATTTTCATGGAAAAAAAAGAGAGTGCCTCATAGACTTAATAGATGAGGGATACATGCACTTTACTCCATGAAATGTGAAATTAGAAATGATGCATGCAACTTATTTGTCAACATGCTTGCCTAGAATATCTTGGTGAAAATTTGAAGAAAACAAAATCAAAGAAATAGGAAACAAATGTATCCTGAAAAAAAAAAAATGCTTCCTTGCAAAATCTATTTTGTGACCATTTTGAAATCATTTCATTTAGTTCGTTAGACATGACATCTCTTTGAGGTATTATGTCAAATAAATCAGATGCATTGTCTATGATTCCATATTTTAGATGCATTTGTGCAAGAGCATTTCCAACAATGACATTGAAGAAAAAAACTTCCTAAATCTTGTGAACATTGCATTTTATGAGACAACCCCAATTTGAAGCATTATATCAAATGAGAATTTATGTTTCTTGCTTTGTTTGAGTTAAGCTAACCAAAGAGCACTATGTGTTTACTCTTTATGCCTCTACTTCAATTCTTCTATAGTTTCTTCTTGTGTGGTGGGAAACCCCTGTATAAAGCTCATTTTACAATTGTAAATGAACAAGATTTTATTTTATTTGCATTTCTATTTTTGCCTAGTTTTTTATCAACAAGTTTTCTTTTTCTTTCCCAACTAGGTCCATACTATGTTTTGTAGGATCAACTAAATTTTTCACAAATACCCTATTTTTCAAGATCATGTGAAAATTTTACAATGAGAACTTCTGATGGAGCATTAGATTCAACCCATTATTAATACATTAAACTATCTATGGTACTTGGAAGGAAAAAATTTACATATTAGGTTCTTTACATATCATATTGTAATATTCTATGATGTTATGAATTTGATAGAGAATTAGTTTTTAAATATAAATGTGCATCTCCAATTTCAAATATGGATGTTACAATTTACTATTTATAGGAATTGCCTTGAATTGTTCAAAGTAACACATTGAAGAACCTGGTTTGATTGAAGCTTACATTTCTAAAGGCTATTCAAGTATGTCACATAGAGAAAGAAAGCCTTAGGAGGCTTCCAAAAATATATATGGCATTAATTTCAACCTTAAGAAAGCTAATTTTAAAATGTAGATAAACTCTATTTTGTTATATAGTGACTCATTACAATAAGTCTTTTATTTATTTGCTTCCACATGTTGGATTATTATTACCAAATTTTAAGTAAAAGTATATTGATGTGTGCAGTCTTATAATATGTAATATTTATGTGCTCTAGTTTAGATAAAATGTAGTGAAAGTGGTGATGAACTACAACTGATTTAGAACCTAATTGAAGATCTATGATTTAAGATCACTGAGTTGTTGATTAGATATGTAATATGATTAAATTAGTATTATGTTGTCATTGATGTCTATGTGTGTGAATTTTGTACCTAGCTGTAGACACAACACCTTAGTAAAACATTAGAGGTTAGCAAAAATCAAAATCTGCAATTGATTTGAAAGCTAAACTAACCAGGCGATTTACTGCCTTCTAGTAGGTGCGAGTATGATCTTCTTAGATTAGACCGAGACTAGTGACATTGACGACAACTAAATGAAGGATTTGAATGCAAAATCTAGATATGGAATGAATGCAAATTAATCTTTATTTTTGTATTTTCTATGTAATTATGATAAAAAAACTGATATGAATCTATGCTAAAATGTATGAAATTGATATGCAAGTGATCTAACAATGATATTCTAAATGATATGATTGCTCAAAAATAATGAAAATCTCACAACAGCTTGGATTCGCAAAGATGAATTCTTCAGTCTCCAATTCAGTAGCGTGAGGATGCAATTTTGTGGATGGATTCACAAATGAAGAGCTGAAACCTTGATTTTATATAAATCCAAGGCTTTGGAGGTGCATGAGAAAAGTCATAAATCACTCTTGATGAACTCAGGTTGATTTTTGAGTCAACAAAGAATCAAAGATAATTAACTCACAAAATCATGCAAATCACGCAAAAATAACTTTTTAACTCAACTCAGAAGTTTAGATCAACTTTGAACTCAAAATAGATGTTGAGTTTCCAAAAGTTAACAATTTGCATTGATTTTCTGATTTAAAGTTTAACTGCTCTTTGAATGTGCACAAGTAATTATGAATTAATTAAATAAATAAAATGATTTATCCTCAACTTAACTGATTTTTGAATTAAAATAACTGATTTATGAGTTAATCAATTATTAAATCAAACTTTTATTCAAAAACTATATCATTAAATTTGACAACTGACATTAATTAATTAAATAAGAATTTAATCAATTAGTCATGAGATATTTGATTTATTGTCAAATTTTAAATAATACAACTTAGGAATAAATATAATTAAATTTAATAAAATAATTAAGTGGTCGAATTAAATCTAATTAATTAAATATTTAAAATATTCAATTAATCAAACTTTAGGATAAATAGGATTTGTCACCAAATAATCATTAAATTAAAGATAATTAGGAATATTACTAGGAATATTCCCCAATGCAAAATTTAAGATAAAATCAATTAGATCCGATGATGTTCAGATGTGCCTTGGGTTAGGACTTTGATGTCGATTTCGTTCGATGTGTTGATGTAGGAGGTTAATGAACCTATAGCCCATTTTTGGGGTATTACATTTTGCCCCTCTTTGAATTACTGTGCAAAGCGCAATGGTTCAAAGACAGTCTGTGTTTGATATGAAACTGATTTGAAAGATGAACTAATTTCAAAACAGAAACCGATTGAAAGATTTGATGATACTAGGTCCTGAATGACCAAAGATAATGTTAACTATAGCAACGATGAACTGATGATTACGAAAAAGTGTCAAAATGCCTGATCCTGAACCTTATGATTGCGAAGAAGTGAGTGATTGATTCCAGACCCGATTGTCAATAAGAATCACATTGGTATCACATCTGAACCCTTCAGTTACGAAGAACCAAGGAAATAACACTGATGAACTGATGGTTGCAAAAAGTTGATACAGTTTACAAGATTAGGAGAATACCAGATTGATATGGATCTCGATGAACCTGATATGCCCCAAGCGATGATAGATTTTCCCCAAGCGATGAGGACTTTTTGATGAGTCGGCAACTAGATGTGATTATT
>BSBK01000756.1:1870000-1972500 GCA_027943335.1 Chamaecyparis obtusa
GCATTTCACAGTAGGAGAAAGAACTCACTCAAAAAGATAATAGTTAGATCAAACTTCCTTGAATTTTCTGGGTATCAATGGTCGAGGTACGCATGGCCATCCAATTTGAGATAGAGGCTCTTATAGTCGGACACCATATCAATCCAGAATTTCCAAAGTTGTTAGATTTTCACATACAAGCACAAAATAAATAAAAAAAGATTATGCCCCCAGTCATCACTCTCTAAACCCTATAAAGGACATCATTAAAGAGCTCGAAGGGACACAATATGCAAAAATCTCAATGCGAATCAATAAGCATGCAAAGAGATAAAAGCATGTAAAAAGCATAGATTGTTTTTAGTTTGGTTTGATGTTTGATTGTTGTTGTTGTAGATGCAAAATCCTTTCTGGAGATGAGAATGACTGACTGACTCAAATGAAGCTTCAAAAGACTCTGACTAGATATGACACGTCTAAGATATACTTGGAGACCATAGGATATAACATTGATTGCCCCCAAGTGTTAAGCATTGATAGGATATAGACGCTTGAGCCGATTGACGTACAGACTGACTTATTGAAAACAAGGAAATGTAGAAACAAATTGGGAGATATGTATAAACTAAAGCAAGACCGAAAGCTGGGAAAGACCAAGATTGCGTTGATAGATGGAGTGTTTTGAACAAGTGGTGCCCATTTGCTGAGTTTTTCACCATCTTGGTAGAGATTCTATTTTTTCTACCAAGGCGCCTATTTCCAGGTTTTCACCAAGGCACTTTTTCTTTTTCTCATTTTTTTTTGCTTTTTTCATTTTTCAATTTTTATTTGTATTTTTATTTTTTTTATATTTTTTTGCTTTTTTAAGGACATTTTACCATAAACTGAATGCCTTAGGCGTAGAATTTCTTCAGATGGAGAATGTTGATTGGTTCTCAGAGTTGTTCTCCTTTAGTTGTTGAGAGTTGATAGGCACTAGAGCCAAAAGTAGCAGTGACTACAAAGGGACCTAGCCAGTTGGGTTCAAACTTCCCCTTGCATTCTTGATGTGATTGATTTTAAGATTCTCTCTCAAGACTAGATCGCCAACCTAAAATTCTCTATGTCTGAACTTTCTTGTTGTAGCCTCTAGAAATTCTTTTCAGATATACTCTAAGATGATCATACGCTGCTTGTCTACGCTCATCTAGTAATTCAAGTTCTTGCAACCTAGACACTCTGTAGTCTTCATCAGTTACTAGACCATGTATTATGATTCTTAGTGATGGGATTTCAACCTCAATAGGCAGTACTGCTTCAGACCCATAAACTAAAGTGAAAGGTGTAGCCCCTGTGGGTGTTATAATACTTGTTCTATAGGCCTAGAGAGCTGGATTGATCATGAGATGCCAGTCTCTACCTGTTTTATTAACTGTACGGTGTAAGATTTTCAATAGATTTTTGTTGGAAGCCTATGCTTGTCCATTCCCTTGAGGATAGTAGATAGAAGACCAATGTTGTGTTATCTTGAATTTGTCACATAGATCATCTAGGTCTTTATTCTTGAATTGTCCACCATTATCTGTGACTATGGAATGAGGGATCCCATATATGCATATGATATAGTTCAAGATGAACTATTACCCAAAATTTCCTATCATACAATTTTGGCCACAATCCTATTTTCACTTGTGAAGGAGATCCACAAATTTTTATGGTTTGTGACCTTGGCCCCATGTTCCTCAATGTGTCACCAGGCTCCAATTCCTGATTGCATGTGCTTAATTGCAAAACCCAGAGAGATATTCAAGTTTTAAGGTCTGCAGGGACATAGTTTATGTTGAGTGGTGTCAAATTTGTCTAAGTATAAAAACCCTCGATGTTTTCTATTTCTCTGCTGCTTTTTTAGTTTTTAAGTGAAAACCCTGGTTGTTTTCAACCTTGTGCCTTTTCACATCTGCGCGCTTATCTCTGATGTCAACATTTTTCATTTGTTGTGACTGCGTGAGACCCGGCTCTTCTTGGTGGTTTGGTCGCTTGATCTCCAAATTTTTCTTGGGTGACTGCGTAGTCGCTTGATCTCTTATCTCTGGCAGTTAAGTGCTTTCCATTCAGTGACCCAGTGTTTTCACAGTCGCGTGTTTGCGCAACCCTGAGCAGGTGGTTAATGTTGTCTGGCAGTCTCTGTTCTGAGGTGGTTGAAGTATAAATGATCTACGATTGTCACATGATCGTAAGGAATATTCTTCCCCTTTGCGATCTTGCGACAGCCGTTCGATGGAGAGGCAATCCGACAAATGGGTCCAAGGTGCCAGTCATGCAGCGGTGCTCATTTTCAGTTGGTTGAAGGGGTGATGACGAGGATATTTTGGTGGGCCCAAATTTTTCAAGTGGGGTGATATTGCAAAATGATCTACAGTCATCTCATGATCATAAGGAATATTCTTCCCCTTTACGATCATCGCGACCACCGTCCGATTTAAAATCGATAGTTATCCGTGGACCCACTGGTTGTTGTGCTGAGGTGCTTGATTTTCATTGGTCACTAAACTGGTGATGTGGTCGACAATTTTTCAAGGGGCTTGTGACTGTTGTGAAGGATGATCTAGGTCATCTAATCTACTAGGAAGAATGTGATCGACAGTCGTGTTTTAAAATTAGACCTAGCAGCCATTGGAGCCCAAATTTGAATCCTTCTGTGAGGATTTTGCCAGTGTTTGATCCAATGGGCCATTTGTAAAGTGGGGGATTAGCTCAGAATTGATTTTTTAGGATAGTTGTAGGTTGCAAAGATGATGAGGAGGATCTGGGTGGTCGTCGCAGGTTGATTTCTTGTTTCTTGAGGTACTATGTCAGTGTTCTTGCACCGAAGGGGAATTGAAGGGTTGGAGCCACCTGTGATCATTTATACTTTTAAAATCAAAATATTTGCAAGGGTAAACATTGAGCAACCAGGGTAACCCAACCTATAGAGATAAAGTCATGGCGATGGCGTGAAGTTTTCAACTTGTAGCAAAGTGGTTAGATCAAGGTGGCTCATCCGCAGATAGTTGTGTTGGTGGAATTATGTACAAGGACATATATATGATCAGCCAAGATATTTTCAAGATGCATTTATGACCAGAGATGATAGAATTAGGGTTCTCTATTATTATATGCAAAATCTGTGTAACCCTAATTAGGTTTTTCTCTTGCCTGTGTGCAATTGAGGAGATGTATATATTGTTTTTTGGAGCTTTTGAAGCTCAGAGTTTACAATTTGTAAAAAGAGTTTCTCTTTCTTAGGAGTTATCAATGGCATTTGTTCTACCCTCTGGCTCTTACAGTTTGTAATCTCTCATTGAAATCTCAGATTCAATAGAGGCTATCCGTGGCATTTGTTCTATCCTCTGGTCTTTCCCTTGTCTGTATTTCTCTTATTAAGTATAATATACTGGCTTTGTTAGAGAAATCTTGGAGTTCCAGAGCTCTTTTTTCTTTTAGCTTATTTTTGTACTACTGTGTCTAATTTGATTTGAGTGAGTTTTTGGGTATACTTCAACCCCTGTCATTCTGTCTCATTCCTGTGCCCTTTTGCTGAAAAGAACGTTTGCTTGTAGGTCACAGTCTGTGTCTTTTGTTCAGGCCTCTCTGTGAAACACTTATGCAAGCCTATTTAGGAAGATTGTGTTCTATTAGATCTAAGAGCCTTCATGCTAATTTGGTTAGTTTATTGTGTTCATCTCAGTTTGGTGTATCACCTAGTAGGTAGTTTGCTTTCAGTCATTTCCCTTTCAACCATTCCTTCTATCCCTTTTCCCTCAAAGTTTACTTTCCTGTCTAGAAGAAAATTAAGGTGATTATCCAAGAGGAACCAGCCTAGAACCTGGAGGTCTCATCTCAGTTAGCATAGGTTCCACAACCTGGAGATGATTCCCATGTTATACTAGGTTATCAAGACCAAGAGAGCTTGAACCAAGGGTGCAAACTTAGTGTATAACAATTCTGGCACCACCCAGTGGGACCAAAGTTTAGATTCATGTTCAAGGTATGCTATCTTTGGTATGCTGATAGAATCATATAGACCAAGAAGAGGTTGTTGTGCTGCATATCTAGTGGCTCTGGAAAGTCTACTGGTTTCAAAGATTGAGTACTAGTATGTTTCAAATCTTTCATATTCAAATTCCAGCTGATTGCATGAGTAGAGATGTCAAGTTATCATGGATAGTCAGGTTACCCACCATCCTACTATGAGGACAATGCTCAATGGGCCTAGTTATCAGCCTTATCAAAGCCACCTAAGGCCTACTTTTACCCCAATCTTTCATACTATACAAGGCCATCAATATATCCAACATGCCCCAAATGATTATGCCCTCGTACAAGATTATGAGCGGGCCCCTCCAACAGGAAGGATCATGGGCACAAGTGGGTACAACAAAAAATGCAAATCCAACTACCTCATCATGCTTACCACCCACCCCCCCCCCCCTTCTGAGCCTAATTGGCAGCAGATTCACAGCTCAAACTTGATGAAAGAGCAGGAAAAGACAAAGAATCTATTGCTTGATTTGATTAAGCAAGTGTCTGAGATCAGGGAGCAGCAGGAGATGGAGGCTCAAAGTTATGAACAAGGGTCAATTCCCTACCAAGTGGTAGAGACTCTTGTTGATGAGCAACAAATGAGACAATTTCAAGAAGAGATTAATCACCGAGCTAATATTGAGTCAGCAGGGCTGAGATCACAAATTACTGAACAAGAGGCTCCTAAACCTAGGATCCCAAGCTGGAGAACCCATTTGTCTCAAGAGGCTACACATGAAGAGCCTACAAAGCATTCATTTCCAAGCTTTAGGAGTACCCTTCAAGAGTCTGAGCTTGTTTTGGAGCAGTTGCAACCCTGTTGTGGCCTGCAACAACCTAAGGACTATATTGAGATAGAGCAACACCAAGTTGACATGGCCTTCAGTTTTCCAACCTTCAAGATAGGTATGCCTTCTATGTCTCCCCCTGAGCCCCCTCAATTTCACATCCCAAGTTTTAAGGTAAAAAATTATTTCCAAGAGCCTATACTTGAGAATCAGTCTACCACTCGGTAAGAGTAGTCTATTCAAGAGAATATTTTGTCTCAAGAGGCCCCTCTGGTCTCTCAAGATGATGAAGTGTTGTGGATACCCCAATGGACTCTGCCTCCTGGCTATTAGGTGCCAAGTCTTTTCAAAGATGCTAGTCTAGTATCTGATCAAAGACCTATGGTAAATGAGCTTTCATGTGATGAGGAGGAGAGGAAATCTGAGGTATTAGTGTTGAGTGATGATTGTGATAAAGTGAGCCACCAATGTGAAGAAATGGAGTTTGATGCTTAGTTTGAGCTCTTGGTTGGTTTGTTCGATGAGCTCCCCCTCTTTGTTGATAATGAGGAAGAGACCATGCCATTACCTATGATTGAGGGTCAATTAGAACAAAAGGTTCATCATCAATAGGAGGTTGATATAGAAGAGGATGCCTTATCCTTGTTAGATGAGCTGCCTAGTTTTATTTTGCAAAACGAAGAGGCTATGATCATAACCACCTCTGTAAAATTACAGCAGCTAGAAGAGATTGATCTTGAGGATATGTTGATTTATGAGCTTGATCTCATCTTCAAGGAGGAGACTTCCCAATATGAAGAAGATAACCAAAGCCTCGGGGAAGATTGTTTGCAGAGCATCATAGGAAGCTTGTGTATGGAGCTTGATTGTAAAGAGCTAGTCATTCCTGGAGATCTTCAGGATATTGACAACTTTGATGAGCTCTTTGCCTGTTTAAAAGAGGAGGATGAGAATCCCCTATCCATGGAGGATGAGCTAACATGGCTATCCATAATAAAAGGAAACTATGAAGATAAAAAAGAAACCATCAAGGAAAGTCCTGCCTTCAAACTTTCAAGAGGCTGCCCTATCAGATACTTGGCCCAGAAGGAGTTTATTGAGACATCTCCACATGATCAATCTGAGGTGAGTAAACTTGATCCTATCCTTGCAAAGGCAGTTCACCATTGTTTGATAAATCTTTATATGCCTCATATCCTTGTAGCTATCCTTATGCACTCAATGCAAAACATCCCAATGAGGAAGGGTAGCTATTTCAGCCTACTAGTGAATGGATTTGTTTGACTAATTTTCTGCACTGGTTAGTTTAGGATAGGATAGTTTTCCTGCTTTATGTCCCTATTTTTCTAGTTTAGTCTTCCTGTTTTCCAAGAAGTGCTTGTGCACATTTTTTTTGTTCCTCCCAGTTCCAGGTCTGTCTCTTTGTCAAGAAAGTTTTTATGTTCAAGAGATGACTCCATGCCCAATGAATTGAATCTAAGGCCACTGATCTAATGTCTAGCAGGCTGACATCCTGCAGAAATCACCAAAATGTTACCCAAAATTTCTTATCATACAATTTTGGCCACAATCTGTTTTCACTTGTGAAGGAGATCCACAAAGTTTTATGGTTTGTGACCTTGGCCCCATGTTCCTTAATGTGTCACCAGGCTCCAATTCTGATCGCATGTGCTTAATCGCAAAACCCAGAGAGATATTCAAATTTTAAGGTCTGTAGGGACATAGTTTATGTCGAGTGGTGTCAAATTTGTCTAAGTATAAAAAACCCTTGATGTTTTCTATTTCTCTAATGCTTTTTCAATTTTTAAGTGAAAACCCTGGTTGTTTTTTACCTTGTGCCTTTCACATTTGTGCGCTTATCTTTGATGGCAACATTTTTCATCTGCTGCTACTGCATGGGACCCAGCTCTTCTTGGCAGTTCGATCGCTTGATCTCCAAATTTTTCTAGCGGATAGGTTCTTATTGGGCAATTAGGTGACTGTGCAGTCGCTTGATCTCTTATCTCTGGAAGTTAAGTGCTTTCCATTTAGTGACCCAGTGTTTTCACAGTCGTGTGTTTGCACAACCCTAGTGGGTGGTTAATGTTATGTCTGGCGGTCTCCGTTCTGAGGTGGTTGAAGTATAAATGATCTATGATTGTCGCATGATCATAAGGAATACTCTTCCCCTTTGCGATCTTACAACAGTTGTTTGATGGAGAGGTGATCCGACAGGTGGGTCCAAGGTGCCAGTCATGCAGCGGTGCTCATATTTGGTTGGTCGAAGGGGTGATGACAAGGATATTTGGTGGGCCCAAATTTTTCAAGTGGGGTGACAGTGCAAAATGATCTACGGGTCATCGCATGATCGTAAGGAATATTCTTCCCCTTTGTGATCATGTGACCACCATCTGATTTAAAACCAATAGTTATCCGTGGACCCACTGGTCATTGTGCTGAGGTGCTTGATTTTCATTGGTCGTTGAAGTGGTGACATGGCCAGTGATTTTTCAAGGGGCTTGCAACTATTGTGAAGGATGATCTAGGTTGTCTGATCTTCCAGGAAGAATGTGATCGATGGTCATGTTTTAAACTTGGACCTGGCAGCCGTTGGAGCCCAAATTTGAATCCTTCTATGAGGTTTTTGCCAGTGTTTGATCCAATGGGCTGTTTGTGAAGTGGGGGGTAGCTCAGAATTGATTTTTTAGGACAGTTGCAAGTTGTGAAGATGATGAGGAGGATCTGGGTGGTCATCACAGGTTGATTTCTTATTTCCTGAGGTATTATGTCAGTGTTATTGCGTCAAAGGGGCATTGAAGGGTTGGCACCACCTGTGATCATTTATAATTTTAAAATCAAAATATCTGCAAGGGTCAAAATTGAGCATTCATGGTAAACCCAACCTACAGAGATAAACTCATGGCGGTGGCATGAAGTTTTCAACTTGCAGTGATGTGGTTAGATCAAGGCGGCTCATCCATAGGTAGTTTTGTTGGTGGAATTATGTACAAGGACATATATCTGATCAGCCAAGATATTTTTAAGATGCATTTATGATCAAAGATGACAAAATTAGGGTTCTCTATTATTATATGCAAAATATATGTAACCCTAATTAGGTTTTGCTCTTGCCTGTGTGCAATTGAGGAGATGTATATATTATTTTTTGGAGCTTTTGAAGCTCAAAGTTTACAATTTGTAAAAGGAGTTTCTCTTTCTTAGGAGTTATCTGTGGCATTTGTTTTGCCCTCTGGCTCTTACAGTCTGTAATCTTTCATTGAAATCTCAAATTCAATAGAGGCTATCCATGGCATTTGTTCTACCCTCTGGTCTTTCCCTTGTCTGTATTTCTCTTATTGAGTATAATATACTAGCTTTGTTAGAGAAATCTTGGAGTTCCGGAGCCCTTCTTTCTTTCATCTTATTTGTGTACTACTATGTCTAATTTGATTTGAGTGAGTTTTTGGGTATACTTCAACCCCCTATCATTCTGTCTCATTCCTGTGACCTTTTGCTGAAAAGAACATTTGCTTGCAGGTCACAGTTTGTGTCTTTTGTTAGGGCCTCTTTGTGAAACACTTATACAAGCCTGTTTAGGAAGATTGGGTTCTATTAGATCTGAGAGCCTTCATGCTAATTTGGTCAGTGTATTGTGTTCATCTTAGTTTGGTGTATCACCTAGTAGGTAGTTTGCTTTCAGTCATTTCCCTTTCAACCATTCCTTCTATCCCTTTTCCCTCAAAGTTTTACTTTCCTATCTGTATGGTAGAAAAATGACCACACTTCTATGAACCATTAAATGCAAGGTTGCTCAAGAATGAGGCCTCACAAAGTGGCTCATAGCTCTTTATGCATGGAGTTGCAAGGGACTATGATGTATTTTCTCTCAGCTAGAGCTACAAGCTTGTGACCTTGCTAGTCAACCACACAATGAGAGATTTGAATGAGGACAAGGGAAAGAGTGCCAATATCTTCAAAAATCACTATGAAAATGCAATGCAATGCAAACTAGTCTATGGAAATGAAAATGCAATGCAACTAAGCTATGAAATGGAAAGAACAAGTGTTACAAATCCTTCCTATTAAGCTATGTGAGTTAAATCTATTGCATCAAAGGAAACTAAGCTAGATGCCATGAAAGCTAAAATTAATGAAAGACTAAGAACAATAAGGTTTCCAAAAGCTCCAAAAGTCTCCAAGAAGTCCTGCAGCATAAGATTAGTATTCAAAAACATGGGATCCTAAAATGAGAAGAGAGCTCTTTCTTTTATAGGAAATGAGAAAGAATGGACCATGGAGATTAAGAGGCAAAAGGGCTTAATCAGTGGTGGAGGTTGAAAGGGGAGCAATCCATGTGCACAAGTATCCTCCAATGAGAGTGAAGTGTTGACTTTTGAGCCTCATGTGAGACAAAAAGTACTTTTTTTTCTTTTTTGTGAAATAAGAATAATGCTTTATTCGTGCAACTTAGGATAAAGAGGAAAAGTGGGGCTTTTTATTTAATCAAAAGGGGAGGAAATATTCCTTTTAATTAAATAAAGACTTAGGATAAATGGTTAGCCCAAGGATAAAAATCCAATATATGATCAAAATTAAGACTTGATCGAGAAATTGATAATGTTAAAAATATTGATTATTGATAAAAATGATTCAAGGTTGATAAATCAAATAAATGGGGCCCAAAGTCTAGGTGACCATTTTTGGGTGCATACATTTTCCCCTCTTTGACTAATGTGTGATCGATTTGGAAACACATGTAGTCAAAGAATGAAGTTGAAATGTGAGATCGATCTGGGATCACAAAACAACTTAGATGTGAGGTCGATTCGGGATCACACCTGGACAAACATAAACAAAGGCCTTTGAATATGAGGTCAATTCGGGATCACATTCAAAGTAAGAGATAAGAATCTCAAATTTGAGCAAAAGCTCACAAAAGATGTCTGAATCAAGAAAATCAAGCAATTGGGGATGAGAATCCCATAAATACTGCCCCCTCAAAATCAAAATCGAAATCAGGTAGAGGAGAGACAGCAAATCAATAAAGATTTGATCAAATCGAAATGAAATCACAATCGAAGGTAAAGGTCAATAGGAAAACCATTAGGCAACAAAACATGCCCCAGTGATGAGTTAGAAGAAAAGAAAGAGGGCGAATGAAATACTAGAAAATTGAGACATGAAAAGGAAGAAATTCCATCAAAGATCGAAGAATTATGCCTCAAAAGGTCAGTCAACTATGTAGAAGAATGAGAAAACTTGGAAACGCGACTCAGATTTTTGATTTCAAGTCCGAAAATGGATAGAAAATGATGTTATATGAAAGACCAAAAATGAAAGATATGATCAAGAAGAATCAGAAAATGAGCATAGTTGACCAACTAGTCCGTAGATGATAAAAAGGAGAGCTCTCTCCATATGCAAGATGCAAAAACTAAACTATGATGAACCTAAGAATGCAAGATACTATGAAATTGGTTGACTTGCAAGGTCACAACGCCTATAGACATCTAATTATCATCATCAAGCTTTATTGGTAGCGTCGGAAGATCATACAATACACACTAGCATAACTATGTGGATATGAATATGATCTTTATCAGATAGAAATGTGGAAATCCCACCTAGGCATCAAAGACATGGAGGTCAAGATGACTAATGCAGTGAGATTACCTAATTTTGATATGGCGAGATTATGCATGTATCAAGACACATGAAAACCAGGATAGCTAGAAGCATGCACTCGCATAATAGTCAAGGATAATACCTTGTCAATCCATAATGTCAAGTAAGACCAGCATAAATGCCCATGACAGTTAGGATCAACAAAATATACCCACAAGCAAATAAAGAAATAAAACATGTTCTCATACCTTCAGTCTTCTAGCTATGCATCATCGAAAACTTCTTAGGGAGAGACCACTCATCAAAGAAATCCTCATATACAGCACACAAAGAAAATAAAGTCAACATATCTCAACGAGTTAATTGTTTAAGTGCGTGTGTGTTGGTCATAGAGTCAAACTTTGAGTATCACATTTGCAAATGAGCAATGTCGCATCATACTAGACTGTTGGGTAAGACATTTGATAAGTGTTGAGAAACACTCGACACAAGGGTAGTGTTGAAAAACACTATTTGGGGTGGTGTTGAAAAACACCTATTGTGAAATGCCCCAAGAGACAAACACGCCTAAAGGACCAATGCTAACAGTTATGCCCCCTAAACAAAGATAAAGACCAATTCTAGACTAAGCCAAATAAGGTCAAGACATGATGGAAAGTGGCCAAGTGTCGAGGACACATGCTAAAAAATAAGGGTGCAAAGGCCTCAAGTAGCGCTTGTTTCCAGGTTTTCACCACTTAGATTTTTATTGCAATTTTTCTCTTTTTTCATTTTTTTGTATTTTTGCTACCAAGGCGCCTATTTCCAAGTTTTCACCAAGGCACTTTTTCTTTTCTTTTTTAATTTTTTAATTTTTTGATTTTTTTTGTATTTTTTCAGGACTATATATGCTTTTTAGGATTTTTTGCAGTATCATATATGAATTTTTTTTTGGAATTTTTTCAGGATCATAAAATATATACAAAAGATGCCCCCAGACAGAACGGGCATCAAACTCTTTAAGCAAGATCACATCATGTAGTCTCAGTGTCTAGCGAGGTGGAGGACAAGATGGATAAGCAAGCTGGTGGAAGAGATGGAAGACATGAGAATGAAGGAGAGTGAAGGGAAGAAATTCTCAATGGAAAACTCCTCAAGAGTACTCAAGCTAGGGAAAAAAAATTGTCATGTAAAGCACATTTGGACAAGCAATGAAAAGCCAGCATAGGATAAGTCACAAAAGCGTAATGCCAAAGAAGGAAAGGATGAAGTCCAAAGGAGTAGACATGTCAAGAGGTTTCATAGCATCGTGTTTACTCTTTTTTTATAGTAGATCAAGACCAAAGGGGAGAAGGATAGCGAAAGGTTAGAATGAATGGAGGAAAATGAATATGAAGGCTAAACATGAAAGGAGTGAAAGTAAGATCATTGTAAGATAGCTCACAAGATAGCCAAATATTCAAGTATAGGTCAACATTGTCAAGATCAAAGAGAGAAGATAGAATGGATGAAATATGTAGAAGAACTACGCATGATGCCTGATTGCCAGGTTTTCATCATGGTACTTATCCAAGGCGCCACAAGGGAGTGGTTTTCACCATAGGATGAATTTATTTCTCTTTACTTTTGCTACCAAGGTGCCTATTTCCAGATTTTCACCATGGTACATTTTCAATTTTTTTTAATTTTTTGCTATTTTTTTTTTCTTTTCTTTTTGAATTTTTCTATTTTTTTTTAAGTTTATAATTTTTTGGAAGAAAGCAAGCTTTTAGGTAATGCTCCTTGAAAGGATAAATCATTGATATACCAAGGATCCAAAATGATATGCTCAAAGATGCTGATAGGGAAAGGAAAATGAAAGAGAAAAATGGAGGATAAGGTTTTATGTAAAGTGAGTGAGGTTGGAAGATAGGAGGAATAGGAAAATGAGGAAAAAGGATAGAAGGTAGAAGGATAATGAATGGAAGGATTGTGAAAGGGTAGATGGAAAGAAAGGCAAGATCAACATCAACACACACCTTGAAGGGTGGCGAGAGGATAGAGGAAATGTGAACGAAGGAATACGTGAAAGAATATGATGAATGTTTAGCAGAGGTTGCGGTTCAGGCACATGGAATTGAAGAATGTTTTTGGAAGAAGATGAAGTGGAAGCCTTTGGAAGCTTGAATGTCAACTTCACTTTTTGTTCAATTTTAGACTCTTTCAAGAGAGACTTTGGAATCCATATAGCCTTAAGCTTTTTATTTTCTTTTGATGATTTAGAGAGAATATCTTCAATAATGGATTTTGGAACACATACTTGTCTTGTAGTTTTCTTCTTAGATATCTCTTTTGACTTTATATATCCATGTCGATTAGAGGGGACATGGTGATCTTCTTTTTTTGATGGATTCTTGTATTTCTTATTTTTCTTGTATTGAAAATTCAAGTTACTTCCAAAAGACTTGGGACTTGTGGAAGAAGGAGGAGAATATGACTAGTTTAGATGGATGGATGAATGAAAATGATTCAAGGGTATGCATCTATGTTGATCTTGAGGAAAGATAGGAGATGGAAAGACATAAGGACCCAAGATGGATGATGAATTAGGAGAATTAGGAGGGGAAAGTGAAGGGACATAAGGACCCAAGATGGAAGGAATACATGAAGCCCTTAGTAGTGGTGGAAAAGGTCCAAGGATGGATGTGGAAGACGCAAAAGGATAATCAATAAGTTCATCAGCATCTATATGACAACTAAGGACATCAACATCTTTAGAGTGAGCATTAGGATTTTCAACAGGATCGTGAACTTCTTGAATAGGAGCAACTTCTTCGATAGGATTGTTCAAAGCTTGCAAAGACTTAGGAAGAGTGGAAAGCGGAAGTGAACATGGAGTGGTAGAACAAGAAGATGGAAGGCTTTGATCTAGACAAGGACCTTTGGATAACACAAGTGCAGAATTTGCTTCTTGATCTTCAATAGGCTTAACATTAGCAGTAACAACACCATTTTTAATAACCTTAATGGAAACATCATCTTTGGAAAGTGCAAGTGTGGTAAGGTTATTTTGATCGTCAATAAGTTCAATGGTGCAAGTAGTAGCTTGATCTTGCTTAGGAGATGGTGGAATGAATGCGGAAGAGCGTAGAGGATCAAAAGAACCATGAAGCAGATCAGAGATGTCATGAAAAGAATTGGATGACATGGAGGGTTCTTGATCTTGATCCTTTTTTATGTTCTTTTCTTTATCATTTTTAGAGTCCTCTTGACATGGATCCACTTCTAAAGACAAGGAAGCATGTTGGAATTGTATGGAAGACTTTAGAGGAGATGTTGAAAGACTAGATGAAATAGGCATTATAGCATTTAAAGGATTAGGCTCTTTAGGTTTAGCATTATTGAAAGTATTTGCAGCCAAGTGAAGGTTAGCTTGAGTATCTTTAAGAGGTGGCCCTTGAGAATAACTATAGGGAACCACATGGAAAGCCTTAGGATCTTTGTTGGATGAAGGATTTATGAAAGATTTGGAAGACTCAGAAGCTTTAGGAAGTGTGTGGGTATTGGAGGAAGCAGAGGATGGAAGGGAACCATCATAAGACAAAGGTTCAACATTAATATGACTTGCTTGAGAGTGTCATCTTTATTTTCATCATGAATGTTCTTAGAGGAAGGATTCTTATAATATTTATGTTTCAAATCAGCACGGTGCATTTTATATTCCTCAACAGTAGTAGCTAGATTATAATCAAGGTATTGTTCACAAAACTCATCAAAGTTTCTTTCAAAATCTGAATCATACAGATCACCATCACAATCTTTCCAATATGAGGACCCATTTCCAGTAAGCACAAGGACACGACTAGGAGGACTCTTAGGAATAGAGGTGTCATAGGTATCACTACATTGTCCATCATCATAGTCATCATAGTCATCATAGGTGGGTGTGTCACTCTTCATGGAAGAGACATCACAAGGACTATCATGTTGCTCTTTATGGTATGTCTTCTGAAGAGAAGTAAGACTCTTGGGAGAAGTAGAAGAAGAACGAGATTGTGAAGAAGGGGAAATTGAAGACTTAGTGTAGGAAGAGGACTTGGATAATGAGGAATTTGAATAATGTTTAGAAGAGTCATGATAAGATTTAGGATGAAGAATGTGAATAATGTTTAGAAGAATCGTGATAAGATTTAGAATGTGAGGAATGATGAGAAGATTTAGAAGATAAAGAATATTTGGATGAGATCATGAGTATGATTCTAGCAAAGGCATCTGATTTAATTGATTTTTCTTTTATTTTTGTCATAAATTCATCACTCATGAGAATTTTGGAGGAACAACACTTTTCAAATATGTCAATGAGCTCAAGATCATCTATTCTTAATAAAGGTTCCAAAACCAGATCGTGAAGATTCATGATTATAGAAGAGGAGGAATCAAGCATGGAAGAAATGAACAAATGAATAGAAGAAGGTAGACTAGATAGTAAAAGGAAAAGAATCAAGAAGAAGAAGAAGAATTTCCCATGGGAATAGAAGACTTCAGAAGAACATGGGAAATTGAGAAGAAAGAAGAAGACTAAGAGTCATCTTGTGCAATTGATACCATAACGTTCATTGAGATGTTGAGCAACATGACAACACCTAGGATCTGAGATCTGGACTGACCAAAGAAGACCAAGCTTCTAAGGAGAACTCACTATAGCAGGACAGAACTCAGTTTCAGTATTCCAATTAAATTTTTCAAAAGATTTTGCAATGATGATCAAGCACATAGAACAACAACTAGGGAATTCAAGCAAATAGTCTTCAAGCAATGGGCAAGGGACAAAGCAACCTTGCGCATGAACAAGAATAGTGACTTAGTATGCTACTCGTTAAAGATTCTACTTGTGTATGTTCTTGAAAATGTTTTAGCAGGCACATAGAACATAACAACACATTAACAAGCTATCTACAAGGATATACGTGGATTTCTAAAAGGAGTCCTCGATATACGCAAGGTACATGAGGCCCAAATCCATAGATGAGAAGAATCCAAAATCACACAGTCGGAGGGAGACGGTAACCCAAATCTCCTCCTTCACTTCTCAAAGGTATAAAGTTCTTTGAGGCTTAGCCAAGAGTGATATCAAACTCAATTCCCAAGAGAGGTGTATTTCGATTCACCTCCCACTATTTATACTCCACTGAAACATAGGAGTTAAGGTCATCCCTTGAGGTGGTGTGTCCCCAAGCAGGCCTTCTAGAAATAAAAATTAAGTAATTCACTATCAAAAGTATTTAGAGCACTAAAGGTGGAACACTTAACTCTTCAAGTAAATGCGAAGTGAATCCAAAAGTGGGACACTTAACCCTTCAAGTGAATGCAAAGTGAGTCAAAAAGTGGAACATTTAACCCTTTAAGATAATGTGAAGCAAGTCCAAAAGTGGAACATTTAACCTTTCAAAAGAATGTGAAGCGAGTCCAAAAGTGGAACATTTAACCCTTCAAGAGAATGTGAAGTGAGTCCAAAAGTGGAACATTTAACCTTTCAAGAGAATGTGAAGTGAATCCAAAAAGTATAACACTTAACCCTTCACACAAAATCAAAGTGAGTCCAAAAGTGGAACATTTAACTCTTCACACCAACTCAAAGTGAGTCCAAAAGTGGAACATTTAACTCTTCACACCAACTCAAAGTGAGTCCAAAAGTGGAACATCTAACTCTTCACACCAACTCAAAGTGAGTCCAAAAGTGGAACATTAAACTCTTCACACCAACTCAAAGTGAGCCCAAAAGTGGAACATTTAACTCCTCACATCAACTCAAAGTGAGTCAACACCTTAGAAAGCAAGTGAGTTCCAAAAAGCACAAAAGGGTTGCTTAGTGGAGCAATTAACGCTTCTTTCCTGTAGACCCCTCCTCTTTAATGTGGCACTGATCTTGCAACCACGGGGCGGAAATGAGGGGCCGGTAAATTAGCAAGTCCAATAACCCAAGATAGCAATCTAGATCAATCACAAGTAATCTAAGACTGCTAATCAATACTACTCACAAATGAAAAAGGATTGAACAATGGAATATTTAACTTTCCAAGTAAACATAGAGTGAGTCCACAAAGTGGTGCATTTAACTCCCTATGTAAACAAGGAATGAATCCATGCCCTCAATCACTCAATGAGATATTTGATATTGGAACCAAGAATTACTTAAGGTTTAAACACAAGCATTCACTTACACAAACTTGTATGAAAGCAAATCTATGTTCATTCATTTCCCATTAAGAGCATCAATTGAAATGTGTTCTATGAAAGCATGTAAAACACTCAAGACAAACACATGAGAGGTTCAATTTTAATCCCAAAATCTAAATTTTGTAGAGATGGAACAAAGTACATCAAGTCCAATGCTTTATTTTAAACATTTTCTATGAAAGTAAGAGCACCTTCAAATGAACAAGACAAGAAAACAAGTAAACAAGATATGCAATGTATATCCAACTTATGCAAACCTTAGGGTTAGATTTGAAAATCAATTGTTAGGAGAAATGATAACCAGAAAATAATCTAAATGATAACTCATATCATGCAATGAACAATGAAAAATAAGTGCATACCCATCACAAAATTTTATTTTTTTTGCATTTGACCTAGTCAACAAGATCTAATTTTTACCACATGAATTCGGACCCTAAACCCAAAATTCAAAAAAAAGACCTTTGTCAAAAAATAGAGAGCTTTCCAAAAATATAAAAATTTCAAAAAAATCTTTTCATTTGTGCCCTAGAGACCCATTTTACCAAAATAGACCAATTTTTATAAATTGACCAAATGAGCTATGATATGATTTCTAAATTAAAAACATAGTGAATGGACCCCCTGTATAATTTCAAGACCTTTCAAGAAATGTAAAAATTTTCAAAAAATACGCTAATTTGTGCCAAAAATTGATTTTTTATGAAAAATCAAGAAAAAATCATAAAAAATACAAATCACCTCTAAAAATTCTAAAAAAAAATTTGGAGCTTCTTTGATATGTCACCAACTTGAAAAAAAAATTTTAGACTAAAACACCAATCTGTTTGGGAGATATGATCAAATCTTTCAAATCTAAGGTTTTTCATCTCCAAACAAATCTGCACAAGGGTTAGCTCCAAAAATAATCAAAACCAGCATGCAAAAGGTGGGTTGCCCCACGGTGGGTGCCAAAAATGTGTGCTAAAATATTGTCACACTTCTATGAATCCTTACATGCAAGGTTGCTCAAGAATGAGGCCTCACAAAGCGACTCATAGCTCTCTATGCATGGAGTTGCAAGGGACTATGATGTATTTGCTCTCAGCTAGAGCTACAAGCTTGTGACCTTGCTAGTCAACCACATAATGAGATATTCGAATGAGGACAAGGGAAAGAGTGAAAATATCTTCAAGAATCACTATGAAAATGCAATGCAATGCAAACTAGTCTATGAAAATGAAAATGCAATGCAACTAAGCTATGAAATGGAAAGAACAAGTGTTACAAATCCTTCCTATTAAGCTATGTGAGTTAAATCTATTGCATCAAAAGAAACTAAGCTAGATGCCATGAAAGCTAAAATTCAAGAATGAAAGACTAAAAACAATAAGGTTTCCAAAAGCTCCAAAAGTCTCCAAGAAGTCCTGCAGCATAAGATTAGTATTCAAAACATGGGATCCTAAAATGAGAAGAGAGCTCTTTTTTTATAGGAAATGAGAAAGAATGGACCATGGAGATTAAGAGGAAAAAGAGCTTAATTAGCGGTGGAGGTTGAAAGGGGAGCAATCCATGTGCACAAGTATCCTCCAATGAGAGTGAAGTGTTGACTTTTGAGCTTCATGTGAGACAAAAAGTACTTTTTTCCTTTTTGTGAAATAAGAATAATGCTTTATTTGTGCAACTTAGGATAAGAGGAAAAGTGGGGCTTTTTATTTAATCAAAAGGGGAGGAAATATTTATTTTAATTAAGTAAAGACTTAGGATAAATGGTTAGCCTAAGGATAAAAATCCAATATATGATCGAAATTAAGACTTGATCAAGAAATTGATAATGTTGAAAATATTGATTATTGATAAAAATGATTCAAGGTTGATAAATCAAATAAATGGGGCCCAAAGTCTAGGCGACCATTTTTGGGTGCATACACTATCTAGAAGCAAATTAAGGTGATTATCCAAGAGGAAGTAGCCTAGAACCTAGAGGTCTCATCTCAGTTAACATAGGTCCCACAACCTGGAGATGATTCCCATGTTATACTAGGTTATCAAGACTAAGAGAGCTTGAACCAAGGGTGCAAACTTAGTGTATAACATGAACATAGATATTTGTTTCCCCATTGCTTGTGTTAAGGGAACTGCTTCTACCCATTTTGTAAAATAATCTGTAGCTGTGATTATATGGGTATGTCCATTAGAAGAATGAGGATGTATGGATCCTATAAGGTCAAATGCCCATTAGTGAAAAGGCCATTGTGTAGTAAAGGGAATTAGATCTTTTCCTGGAGCATGAATTAATTTACCATGTCCTTGGCACTTTTGACAGTTCTTAGCAAACTTGATTGCATCTTTCTCCATTTCAAGCCAATAGTATCCAGCCCTAATAAGCTTTCGAGCTAGTGTTAAACTATTCAAGTGTGACCCACATATACCCTCATGGACTTCCTCGAGTGCACGTTGAGACTCTTCTCATTCTAAAAATCTAAGTAGCTTACCATCTAGACCTCATTTGTACAGATCGTTACCAATGATGACATATCGGGAGGCATTGTGGATTAGGTATCTTTTCTCATGGTGATTGAAAGTATCAGGAATGATTTGGTCTTGTAGATAGGAGAAAAGGTTTTTGTATCAGGATGAATCATGACCCACAACAGTGCAGATCATGCAGGTTTCAGGGGAATCATATGCAGGATAAGATAGTGCTTCCACTAAGAACTCGTAGCGTAGCTCATGTTCAGGCAGCTGTAATAGAGTAGATGGCGTTGCCATTGCATCGGCAAACTTATTCTCTATTCTAGGTATTTGCTCAAATGTGATAGATATGAAATATTTCTTTATATCATCTACCATTCTCTTGTATGGAATGAGCTTTTCATCTTTAGTTTGGTACACATCATTGACTTGATGGACAACAAGTTGGGAGTCTCCATGAATGTGCATCTCTGTCACTCTCCACTCAATTGCCATTTTCATGCCATTAAGAAGGGCTTCATATTCAAAAATGTTATTTGTATAAGGAAACTTGAGTCTAAATGCTTTGGGGATGGAGTATCCTTGAGGAGTAATAAATAATATGCCTACTCCCAATCCATTCTGTGTATAGGAGCTATCAAAGAACAACTGCCATTCCCTAGAGGAAAGATTCATGATAGAGGAATCGGGGAATTCCATGTGCATGGGTGTGTCATCAATCATAGGTGCATCTGCCAATTGATTAGCAATAACTTGGCCTTTAATAGCTTGTCTTTCAACATATTCAATGTCAAATTCACTTAAGAGCATAACCCATTTGGCTAATCTACCTCTGAGAGCAACTTTGCTTAGTAGGTACTTGAGTGGATCAATCTTAGCTACCAAATGAGTGGTATGGGCTAACATATAATGTCTCAGTTTCTATGATGCAAAGATCACTACTAGACAAGCTTTTTCAATCATTAAATAGTACTTCTCATATGCAACCAAAGTTCTACTGATATAATATATAGCTCTTTCCTTTTTATTCTCATCATGATGCACTAGCAATGCCCCCAGTGATGTATCTGTTGCAGAGACATACAGGATCAGTGGCTTCCCTTGAATAGGAGGCATCAAGATAGGAGGATTTGATAGATATTTCTTGATATGATTAAAGTTGTTCTTACATTCTTCATTCCACGCAAATGTCACACCTTTATGTAAAGTTTTTGTAAAAGGCTATGATATATCTGCAAGCTGTGATATGAAGCATTTGATAGATTGAACTCTCCCTTGTAATGTTCTCATTTGGCTAATATTCTTCGGGGGTTGCATCTCGATTATAGCCTTTACTTTAGCTAGATCAACTTCAATTCCTTTTTTAGAAACTATGTATCCTAAGAACTTTCCAGATGTAACACCAAAAGCACACTTCTTAGGATTTAGTCTGAGACTAAATTTTTCCATCTTGTCTAGTATCTTGCTCAAATCATTTAGATGTTAAATTCTAATCATAGATTTTGCTAAAGTGTCATCAACATAATCCTCCATAGTTCTATGCATCATGTCATGAAAAATAGATGTCATGGCTCTTTGATAGGTAGCACTAGCATTTTTAAGCCCAAATGGCATAACATTCCAGCAAAAGGTACCCCATGCACATGTGAAAGTAGTTTTCTCTTGATCCTCTGGAGTAATTTTTATTTGATTATATCTAGAGAAACCATCCATCAAGGAATACATCTTGAAACCCGCAGTCATGTCCACTATCATATCAATATTAGGTAGTGGAAAATCATCCTTAGGGCATGCTCTATTCACATCTCTAAAGTCTGTGCATACTCTGATTGATTTATCTGGTTTTGAAATAGGTACAATATTAGAGATCCATTCTGCATAATCAATTACTCGGATAAATCCAGCTTTTAGGAGCTTCTCTAATTCGACCTTTACTAAGAGTGCAACATGAGGATGCATCTTTCTCAACTTTTGTTTAACAGGTTTTACTCTAGGAGCAATAGATAGATGGTGCATTATAAGATTAGGATCCAACCCTGGCATATCTGAATATTTCCATGCAAATTTGATCTTTTTCTTTGTTAAGAATGTTGTAATTTTTTTATTTTCTTCTTTTGATAAGGATTGTGCTACATGGATCAACTATGGTTCCTCTTTTGTTCCCAAGTTGACAGATTGAGTGGGCTTAACTAGAACTGGAGATCTGTCCTATAAATGACTCGAAAGGACATCAAATATCTCATCCTTAGGTGCTTTGGAGAGGTTTCCACCTTTGGATATGTCTTTTATTTTTACTTTTGTAGGTTCTGAGACTGCCACAAAGTGGTTTTCACCCTCAGAACTCCTATTCTTTTTTTTTTAATAAGATATTTGATGTCCGACTCCATCATGCTGACGCTCGATTCACTGATGGAAGTCCTCATGGGCTCAACTGCATTAAGATAGCAAGCAAGGGCATAGTCATTCAGGAAGGTATAAATACCATAGCTCAGATTTATGGAGGTTTGATCAAGAAGGTTTGGATATCGGACAGTCAAGGTGGGGAAAGATTGGGAGATGGTGTTTACAGATATAGATCTATCATCATTGGTCCTAACCCGACACTCAAGTTCAAAGGTGATATTACAACTTAAGACATTCAATTCATGAATAGGATCAATGTCATTATGGGAGTCTGCTTCAGCCATTGGTGGATCAGACTCATTAAGTTCATTATTTTTCTCTAGACTTACATTGGGTGTAGGCGCATATTGGTGAATAACATCAACATGCTTCTTTGTGATAAGATTATCTTCTTCTAGAATGGCTCCCCATTCATAGTCATTTGATTCCTCATTTATACCCCTAGGGAATCTAAGAACATGAGTAAAGTTAGGGTGGATACCCCAATAAGGGTTACCTGCAGATTCTAATTTAAATTCATACTCATGGGAATCTATTTCAGAATCACTGGAACGCTCCAAATGCTCAGCTATGGTGATAAAATTTGCTTCCCCTTTTTCTGTTTGATTACCTTCGAGATTAGCTAGTTCTTGTGTTGCAACTATCTCTTATTCTATAGTAGGTTCTTGTGTTTCTACTACATTGATTCTCTTTATGGGGTCATCTTTAGTATCAAGGAGATCCTTTATCTCTTTTGGAAAATGCTCATAAGGAATGAGCTCCTCAGTCTTGTCAGATTCATCACTATCAGATTGTTCGATTTCTTCTTTCTCAAGGAGAGCTTCTCCTGGCTTGATTTATTCTATGACATGTGGGGAGTTCTTGCTAAGATCGAAAGGCTTCTTCTTGTACCCTAGACCTGTTGTATTCTTGTTCGCTTGACCATGATGATCAAGAGGTGATATAAGACCTTTACCTTGTAGTCCTAGAGGTCCTTTTCCTGAATATCCCATCTTTGTAATCAATTTGCCCCCTGGACCATATGACTTAGAAGGAACCTTTGATGTTTTAGAATCACATGGTTGATCAACTTGAGATTTAGGTTCTTCTTTGTAGAGCCATGCAAGCACAACTTCATCTTCTTCAAATTCTTGTTTAGGTACTTGTTCTGCAAAAAAATTTCCTTTATGTGCCTCAAGAGATTCTTTAGGTTCTGGTTTGGATTGTTTTAGAGTTTGCCCATAAGACTTAGGTGAGATAGGGAGAGACGTCAAAGATAAGACTATCTCTATAGTATATTCTCCCATGCCTTTTTCTTTGATTGTGACCTCTTTAGCAATGTCTTCCATCTTGGATGTCGAAGCAACATCTGATTGTTTAGTAGAAGACTCTCTATTATTAGGAACAAGTTTATCAGCGCTTTCCTTCAATGCATTGCAAATAGTGGATACGTCAATTGGGATAGTCACCTCTACCCCTTCATAAAGAAATTTCAAACACTGACGGTACATAGAAGGAATAGCTTTCATTTCATGTATCCAAGGTCTCCCTAGAAGGATGTTGTAAGCCAAAGGTATATCGAGAACTTGACATGTAGTATCTCTGATGACAAGACCTGTTCTGATAGGCAAGACAATTGTTCCCTTGGAATATCTTTCTTTTTCATCATATGCCTTGATAGTTATTTTCTTTCTAGGATCAATGGCCATTTCTGAAAATCCCAATTGTGTGATCAAGCTGTAAGAACAAATATTCAAACCAGCGCCCCCATCTATCAACACACGTTTGACATGATAGTTTTGGATTAAGACTTATATGTGCAAGGGTTGGTTATGCAGATGATTCAAGGAGTTATCATCTTCCTTTGAAAAGGAGATATACTATGGAGACGTAAGATGACCAACCATAGTTTGGAACCTATCTAAATCAAGGTTATCAGGAACATTGGATCAGAGCAAAGCTTTGTTTAGAATATCTCTATGAGCTGGAGATATCTAAAGCAACTCAAACATTGAGATTTTCGCATTAGTATGCTGGAGTTGTTGAACAATACTATATGAAGTAGGCCCCGTTTCTTTAGGGTTTGAAGATTTAGATGTAGCCTTATGTTTAGAAGCGGAAGACAAATTAAAAGGCACCTTAGGGACATTTGATTGATTTGGGATTTGTCCTTGCAGATGCGCCTAAGCTTGTGATCGAGTAACTGCATCAGCAGATTGATTTTCTCTATCTCTTCTTACAATTGTGATGACATTGCAATGCTCAGATAGACTTGGTTCAACCATATTGATAACAACATTGTTTCTAGAATAAGCATAATTAACCTTAGCACCCACATTAGGCTGAGAAGATGAATCTCCTTGGCCATGTTTTGGAAATGGTTCTGTGAATGCGGTATGATCATTATTACTTTTATGATTATCAATCGTGATTTCTCCACTATCAATTTTGTCTTGAATAGTATGCTTCAAGCACAAATAGTTATTAGTTTTATGACCCTTACTATGATGGAAATCATAGAATTCATTCTCCTTCCACCATTTTGGTTTAGGGTCAGGATCAGATTGTCAGATCTCAGGCAAAGAGATGATCTCATTAGCCAACAAGGTTTTCATGGCTGATTCCAAGGATTCTCCAAGAGGAGTGAACTTTCATTTATTATCAGTAGACCAAGGTTTGTACTCTTTTTTCTTTTGAGATGGTTCAGACACCTTTTGTTCTGAAGCTTTGATGGCTTGGGTACCAACAGTTAGATTAAAAGCAGGTGCCTTAGATGAGGCACAAATAATATCAACAATGCCATCTATGATGATGCCCTTATTCTTGTTCCATTTTTTGTTCTTGTCTTTAGAACTAGATTCATACTTGTCCTTTTGAAGTGTGATGTCTCCTTTTTTCACAAGTACTTTCTCAATTTTGATTACATTGTCTACCATCTTATCAAAAGATGTATGATTTTGCATTTTTAAAGGGTAGTTTATTTTTGGAACAAGGTTATTGATGAATACTTCTAGTTTATTAGTTTCTGGAATACGCCTAGCATATAGAGAGAATTTCTTCCTCCGTCTTTTGAGAAATGTCAAGAATGGTTCTCCTGGGTACTATTTGAGATTGCAGATGTTGATCATGGTGACTGGATGCTGGATGTTGTAGGAGTATTGCTAATAGAACAATTTGATTAACTCCTCAAAGGTTTTGATAGTTGGAGGCATTCTAGAGAACCAATGAATGGCCTCTCCTCCCAAAGATCAAGGAAAGAGACGCATCAGATAGGTTGGTTCGTGCATGAACTCCATAGATTGGGTACATAATTCTCTGACATGATCTTGAGGATCAGAGTTTCCATCATACTTATCATATTTCGGCATTTCCACTTTCTTGGGGAATGGTGGCATGTACAAGTCTTTATCAAATGGAAAAGGACATAGAGCTTCCATGGAGAACTCCTTAGGTTCCTTTTCTTTTTCAAGTTTGTTAAGTTTGACTTGCATGGCGTGCATTTGTTTCATCATAGTCATGATAGGAGTTTCTTCCTCATGTGTGATGATATTTTCAACATTTAAGTTGGGAGGAAGTTTAGCTCCTTGATGAGCTAACTCTAAAAAGTATGCCTCTCTGTCTTCTTTCAAGAAATGCTTCATCATTCTTTTGAAGTTATCATCATTTTGATATTGAGCAATTTTAGAAGGTGTGGGTTCTTGATCCGCACCATGTTGGGAATGATGCCCTTGGGATCCTCCTCCTTGAGACATGGTAGGAGTTTTAGGACTCCCTAAAATAGATTGAGGTGGAGTTTGTTGATGACCTTCGTGAGATGATGGAGGGGGTATTTAACCAGATTTCAATCAAAAATTGCCAAGACTGTCGTCTTCGTAAAGACCAGAATTGTAGAGTTGCTTAAGAGTTGGACCTTTGTGAGTAGTCAAAGGTAAGGTATGAGATGTTTCTCCAAATTTCTTGTGTGAGGTAGCTCGAGTTTCCACCATTAACCTTGGGTGAAGCAAACGAATAAGATGAAGACCACTAAAGAATGAATTGATTCAAGAAGATCGAATGACGCAACCTTGTTAAGATTGAAGTGATTGAAAATTAGATTTGACTTAGATGAAGGATACCGTGCCCTGGATGTATGGGTAGACACCCAAAAGATAGCAGACATGAGCTCGCAACACTTAGCTATTTTGAAGATTGATAATTATGACAAGGTTTTGACACAAGATGGAAAAGACTCAAATTGATAAAATAGAAGGCTAAATCAAACTTAAGAGGCGACTTTGGGAAAATGATCAGATTCTTTCTAGTTTCTGCTATGTTCCTGACACAGTGATTTGTTCAACAGATTCTAGAAATAGGCTGTAAAAGCTGAGTCTCTGACAGTTTTTACCACTTTCTGGCAATTTTTCAAATTTTCTCAAATGACTTTCTGCAGACTCGTACAACACTGGGTACCTGATCATATGATAATTGACAAACTCGTACGACAATTGCAAAACTTGCATGACAATTGATAGCAAGATTTGACTTTTTTGAATTGACTGGTAGCAAGACTCGTACGACACTATACCTGATACCGTACGATAATGGGGTTGTTATGAAATGACAATTAGCAAAACTCGTACGACTTTCTAACTCTATGGGATGACTTTTGACTCCAGAAAGGTATTTTACTTCAAATTTTGCAAATTTTTGGTTTTCAATTTTAGATTGTTTACAAAATTGTCTGTCTAGATTTGAAGATTATATTGGATCGATTCGTTCTTAGTAACCAGATAGATAAACAGGCACACAAAACAACAAGCAAGTGATTTCAAGCACGTCTGAAAATAATGAACAGGGGACAAAGCAACCCTGCGCATGAATAATCAAGTGACTAAATGTGTTAATCCCTAAGAGTGTTAATTGTGTATGTTCCAAAAAAGTTTTGCAATAATGCACATATTCCTAGAAAATGAAAATTTGGCTTCACTAGGGTTTGTAGTAATGGTCTGACTCTACAACTTTTGTGATCTCAAGAGGGCGAAATCCAATCTAGGCGCACTAGATTTTTTACACGGTCCAAGAATTTAATACATTAGGAGCTGCTAGGGAGATCTGATAGCCCAACAAGAGATCACACCCGTGAAGATTTCCTCCACAAGGACATTTATATAGCGATTGTCACTACCACAGTGAAAATGGCTATTACCGCTTGAGGTTCCATCCACGTGGTTGACCTAATTAAGGGAATGTCCACTATAATTAACCCTCTCTAAAGGTGACTCACAAAAGATACCACATGGAGACTGGTTCCAGATTCAAGGATCTGAGTTTCTGATACTACCCAAAAAGGGAGTAGAGCATAGTCCTCTAGCCTTTTCACTTTTAACCAAAATAAAGTAGATAGATTAATCTGACACGCTAAGACTAAGATTATCTCACAAAGATCTATGATGCCAACCGCTTATGATCTATCAACCTCTCTGGAGAGAGAATGTATCAATCAAAAGTTGAAGACACACAAATCTAGTAGAACATGAGACACCCTTAGTATCCTCCCTACCTACAAGGGTTCTCTCATTGAGAAGAGTTTCGTTGGAAACCCACTCTCTCAAGAACCATGAATAGTGTTCATAGGGCCTATTTACTATGTGTAACAGATATGTGAAAAGCAAATCTATGTTCATTTTTATAGCCCAAAATGAAGTATGTGATATGAAAGCAATAAATGTCACACAAGCCTGACACGTGAGAGTTCATTTTTAACTCCAAATTGAAATGTTATCAGTTGAGAAGATTACCTGAATTCCTCGCAATGCACTCAGTAGATTATTACCTATTTTTAACAATTCTCACACTTTTCCCAATCAAAATCAATAGAAACCAATCAGAAATAGAAATTTTCAATTGTGAGGGTTAGCTGTCAGTCCAAATCTAGAAATCAAATCTGGAAAACTGCCTGAAAAATTGAAATGACAATTGAAACCTGGCACCGAAACTTGTACAACAGTGGGTTACCTTCCAGACGAAAATCTAGAAACTCATACGACACTAGGTGTCTGATCATACGATAGTTGAGCTTCTAGATGACAATTTGTTTTTGATGGTACGATCATCGATCAAATAAACTATCATACGACAGTGGGTACCTCCTGGTATCAGTTTCTGACAAAACTCGTACGATAATTGTACAACAAAAAATAAAAATCATAGTTTGGAATAGAAAAAGACAAGAAATTGATAGAAATTGATAGACTTGTAATGGAAACCCATTTCAAGGCCCCATGATGGGCGCCAAAAATGTGTGTGAATTTTGTACCTAGCTGTAGACACAACACCTCAATAAAACATTAGAGGTTAGCAAAAATCAAAATCTGCAATTGATTTGAAAGCTAAACTAACCAGGTGATTTATTGTCTTCTAGTAGGTGCGAGTATGATCTTCTCAGATGAGACTGAGACTAGTGACATTGACGACACCTAAATGAAGGATTTGAATGCAAAATCTAGATATGGAATGAATGCAAATTAATCTATATTTTTGTATTTTTTATGTAATCATGATGAAAAACTGATATGAATCTATGCTAAAATGTATGAAATTGATATGCAAGTGATCTAACAATGATATTCTAAATGATATGATTGCTCAAAAATAATGAAAATCTCACAACTTGGATTCACAAAGATGAATTCTTCAGTCTCCAATTCGGCAGCATGAGGATGCAATTTCGTGGATGGATTCGCAAATGAAGAGCTGAAGCCTTGATTTTATAGAAATCTAGGGCTTTGGAGGTGCATGAGAAAAGTCATAAATCACTCTTGATGAACTTAGGTTGATTTTTGAGTCAACAAGGAATCAGAGATAATTAACTCACAAAATCATGCAAAAATAGCTTTTTAACTCAAATCAGAAGTTTAGATCAGCTTTGAACTCAAAATAGATGTTGAGTTTTCAAAAGTTAACAACTTGCATTGATTTTCTGATTTAAAGTTTAACTGCTCTTTGAATGTACATAATTAATTATGAATTAATTAATTAAATAAAATGATTTATCCTCAACTTAACTGATTTTTGAATTAAAATAACTGATTTATGGGTTAATCAATTATTAAATCAAACTTTTATTCGAAAACTATATCATTAAATTTGACAACTAACATTAATTAATTAAATAAGAATTTAATCAATTAGTCATGAGATATTCGATTTATTGTCAAATTTTAAATAATACAACTTAGGAATAAATATAATTAAATTTAATAAAATAATTAAGTGGCCGAATTAAATCTAATTAATTAAATATTCAAAATATTCAATTAATCAAACTTTAGGATAAATAGGATTTATCACCAAATAATCATTAAATTAAAGATAATTAGGAATATTACTAGGAATATTCTCCAATGCAGAATTTAAGATAAATCAATTAGATCCGATGATGTTCAAATGTGCCTTAGGTTAGGACTTTGATGTCGATTTCATTCGATGTGTTGATGTAGGAGGTTAATGAACCTATAGCCCATTTTTGGGTAATTACAATGTCAACTAGTTTGACAGTACTTATCTTGTAAGTTACTATATCGAAACATCTGTAGAAAAGGAGTGAAAGAGATGAAGAATAGATATATCTACATGAGGAAGATGGATATGACAGATGAGGATAAGGAATACATTGGGTAACTTGTTGATGAGGCTATGACCTTATGATATTGACTTGATTATGTTTCGTTCATCTATGATGAGGAAAAGAGCCGAAAGACACAAAGCAGTGTTGTCGGTTGATGAAGTATTTCAGTATACACCAACGAAGTGTAGTTTATACCGAGCACAGTATAAACTGAGCTTGTGTTCACTGACACATTTCTTTGTTAACCAAAAAGAGAAAAGGAACTAAATGATTAGTTTAGTCGATAAGGATTGATGAGCTGGAAAGTGTATGATTTCAAGGTTGGAGATAAAGTTTGTTACAAAGATCAATGACTAATAAAATTCAAGAAAGATCTAAAGGATGAAAATTAAACATGTTATTGACAAATCAGCCGAGGAATGTTTAAGCGGCAAAATCAACAAATATGATTAAGCGACAAAATCTAATGGAGGAGAAGAAAATGGTTTACTTGTCTATTTAAGAGAGTATAGTTTCATAATGAAAGACATGCCGGAAGAAGGAGACTGTAGAATTATCACGTGAACAAGTTTTCATGCATGCCTGATCAAACTAGTTAAGGAGAACTGAATTGTAGAGTTTTACCGAGCGACAGTAAGTTACTGAATATTGATTGAAATAGAATTGATATAATGATCGGAGGATTTGAAGGAGCCTAACATTGATTAGTTTATCTGTAATTGAAGTTGTATTAAGGCATATCACCTACTATTACATTTTAACCATTGTATACAGTCAAATCTCTTAACCGAGTGGACTAGGAAAGTCTTTTATGTATCATTCATAGAATGAACATTGTTATCTATCAACCCCATAGTGAATGTTGGTTGGACGATAACGGTTGGTCTAAAATCCTCTAACAAGGTCACACCTAACAGTGTGTTTGTAACCTTTAATAGGGTTGGGTCTTCACCAACTTCACTTCAAAAGAGTGAATATTTTTGGGTTGCCGGTCCTAGGTGGTTTTCCCTTCACAAGGTTTCCACGTTAAATCTCTTGTGTTATGTGTTGATTGTGATATTTGTTTGATGTCATACTTACATGTTGCATATTGGATTTGATCGGTAATCATTATATGTTATAGACTGGTAATCGGTAAAAGCACAAATAGTATAGTATTTTAAGTTACGGAGTAGTAGAAGTTTAAGTAATTTGTTTTTGGATTATACATTTTGACTTGGGATAGTGGATAACTGATTCACCCCCTCTCAATTATTCTAACAATTGGTATCAAAGCATTGGTTACTTGGAACAGAGTTTTAAGGACTTTAGCACAAAGATCTCAAAATGTATAAGAGGGAAGTGCCAAAGCTAAACAAAGATAACTTCACAGTATGGAAAAGTCGAATGAAGTTGCACATATTTGGAATTGGGAATTCTATACTAGATCTAATGGAGAATGGCTACATTGAACCGACCACTGGTCCCTTGACTCTTGATCAACTAAGAGACATGCATGAACACAATGTTACTATGATGAAGATTGTTGTTGCCTGTACCAATGCTGAATTTGAAGATATTAAAAGTTGCACTACTGCCAAAGGTATGTGGGATAAACTTTCTCAAGTTTACAACGGTGATGTGAATGTCAAAAGAGCCAAAGCTGAAAGCTTAAGGGGTAGATTCGATGATATGAAGATGAAGGAAGGTGAAAATATTTTGTAGTACACAAATAGAATAAAAGAGGTAGTACATGCCATTAGAGCATCTGATGGTGTTATTAGTGAAGAGACAGTAGTAAGCAAAGTACTCAAAACCTTATTGCTGGTTTATGCAATCAGAATATCTGCAATTCATGAAACAAGGTCTGCAGCTAGTAACATCCTTACTCTTGACAATTTGATTGGTAAACTTACAACCTTTGAACTAAATAACTTTGACAATAGTGTTGTTCCGTCTATGGAATCTGCTTTCATGACTTCTCTAAAGATTGGTAAGTCTAGTAGAAATAATAAGAATGATGATAGTGATAGCAATACTGATGATGAGCTCGATGAACTTCAAGTTGTTATGGCCAAAAGGTTACCTAAAGGAAAAGGAAGGTATAGAGGTAAGCTACCTTTAGCATTCTTTAACTGTAAAGAGGTTGGGTAGATGGACTGAACTATAATTTTCTAAGTGTGGCACAACTGAATAATTTAGGTCACCGAGTTACTTTTGAGAGCAATAAAGTGAAAAAATTTTATGATGGAGGAAGACTAGTTAGAAATGGTGCACAATCAAGAGGTAATCTATTTTATCTTGATACTGATGAGTCTTCTTGCTTGATGATTAAAAATAAAGATGCTTGGTTGTGGCATAAAAGGTTATGCCATGTGAATTTTGATAACATGATTAAGATCAGTAAAAGGAAAAGAGTTAGAGGTCTGCCTAACTTGTCAAAACCTGATCATGTTATGTGTCATGAATGTCAGAAAGGTAAAATGACTAAATCTAGTTTCAAAAGCAAAGATTATTCAACAAAGAAGATACTTGAGTTGGTTCATACCAACCTATGTGGTCCTATCAAAACTTCAAGTTATTATGGTGATAGATACTTTATTCTTTTTGTTGATGACTATACTAGATTGATGACGGTCATGTTCTTAAAAGAAAAATCTGAAGCATTTAAGATGTTCAAGTGGTATAAAGCAAAAGTAGAAATAGAGACTGGTAAAGAATTGAAATGCCTAAGATCTGATAGAGGAGGTGAATTTATCTCTGATAAATTTACTAATTTCTATAATGAGCATGGTATTAAAAGACAGGTCTTTGCACCGAGGACACCTCAGCAGAATGGGATTGCTGAAAGAAGGAATAGGTCAATAGTTGATTGTGCAAGGACACTAATGCTGCAAAAGAATATTGCTCAAACATACTGGAGAGAAGCTGTCAGTACAACTATTTATGTTTTGAATCGAGTACAACTGAAGAAGGACACTAATAAGACACCCTATGAGTTATGGTTTAGACACAAACCCACTGTAAGTTATTTCAGGATTTTTGGAAGCAAATGTTTTATTCTGAAAGATGAAAGAAATGGGAAGTTTGACTCAAAAGGTGATGAAGGGATATTTCTAGGATATTCCAGTAAAAGCAAAGCATATAAGTGTCTGAATAAAGCTACTAATAAAATGATTGAAAGTACTAATGTTTGAGTTGATGAGTTTGATGATAAGAATGCAAAGGAAAGCACAAAGGAACCATAATACTATGGTAGATTCACTTACATTAAACAACTAGAGTATCTACTGAAGTTGCAGACTGTGATAACTGGTCAGTAGGAAAATAATACCAAGGAATAGGAAAGAGAAACCGACGAGCAGGATGGACCTACCGAGCAAGCAAATAAACCTACCTAGGGTGAACAAGAAAGAAGAGACCGAGTACTGGCAATATTTTTCAAGAGACACCATCCTAAGACACAAATTATTGGAGACAGACAAGCTGGCATGCCAACAAGGAGTAAGACAAGACAAGGTACATGTCTAGTTTGTGAATATGAACCGAAGAATGTAAAAGTCGCATTAGAAAATGATGAATGGGTTAATGCAATGAAAGAGGAAATAGAATAGATAGAGAAGAACAAAACCTAGACCTTAGTACCCAGACCTAAAGACAAGAATGTTATTGGTAATAAGTGGATATTTAGGAACAAGTTGAATGAAAATGGTGAGGTAACAAGAAATAAAGCTAGATTGGTATACAAGGGATATGCACAGGAGGAAGGAATTGATTATGGTGAAACATTTGCACCTATTGCTATATTAGAAGGAGTTAGAATGCTACTTGCATATGCTGGACATAAGAAATTCAAAGTTTATCAAATGGATGTTAAGTCAGCATTTTTTAATGGAATACTCGAAGAAGAGGTTTACATAGAACAACCAGAAGGGCTCGTTGATCTAGATAACAAAGACATGGTATGTAGATTACATAAAGCTTTATATGGTTTGAATTAAGCACCGAGAGCCTGGTATGAGAGGCTACATACTTATTTGTTAAGTATTGGATTTGTTAGAACTGGTGAGAACATCAATTTGTATATGAAAGGAGATATTGATGATACTATTCTTATTGTTGAAATATTTGTGGATGATATAATCTTTGGAGGTCAAGATCACATATGTAAATCTTTTGCTGATGAGATGAGAAAAGAGTTTGAAATGTCTATATTTGGAGAGATTAAGTTCTTTCTAGGCTTACAAGTGATTCAGTAGAATGATGGGATATTCATCACACAATCTAAATATACAAAGGAAGTATTGAGAACATTTGGCATGGAAGATGCTAAACCTATGGGAACACTGATGGCTACTAGATGTAAACTGACTAAGGAAGATGAAACTACATAGGTAAACCAGACACTATACCAATCTATGATTGGTAAGTTAATGTATGTAGTTCACAATAGACCAGATATAGCACATGCTGTGGGAATTGTTGCTAGATTTTCTACAAACCCTAGAGAATCACACATGGTTGCTACGAAGAGAATCTTAAGATACCTGAAGAAAATAGAAGATTATGGATTATGGTATCCTAAGGAAGACAAATTTAAACTGAAGGTCTATACCAATGCTAATTGGGTTGGAAATGTGGATGACAGAAAAAGTACCACCGGAGGAGTATTTTTCTTTGGTGAAAGACTTGTTACATGGACAAGTAAGAAGCAGGCTTGCATTTCTCAGTCTACAGCTGAAGCAGAGTGTGTTGCTGCTGCTACAAATTGTTCAAACATTGCATATATTAAGCAAGTGTTGGAAGGTACGAATGAGGTAATCACTGAGCTGGTGATTATATATTGTGACAACACCAGTGCAATTAATATTTCAAAGAATCCAATGATGCACTCTAAGACAAAGCATATATCTATTAAGTATCACTACTTAAGAGAACAAGTACAGGAGAAGCAAGTGAAGCTAGAATTTGTTACATCAAAAGAACAACCTGCAAACATATTTACAAAGCCTCTACCGAAGGATACATTTGAATACTTAAGGACTAGACTAGGGGTCCATCCCTTGTCTACCAGTCACTAATGTGATCTGGATGTTGCATCAGCCTAATCTTATCAGAAGATCATTCATGTTGATGCAGCATAGTTCACACTTTGGATCATGTCTAAGGTTGTGATAAGTTTGAAGAACTGGAACAGATTGGCATATTAGTATATAGGGATACAAAGAATGCACCGAACAATAAAGAGTTACATGGCTATTATAGAGCAGTGTGTTTATTTCTTTCTTTGGCATTATTGTCAAAGGGAGAGATAAACAATATGAAACAATATGCACCAATGAGAACTATCTAAGGGAGAGATAATCTGGAAGAAATGAAGAGCATTGAAGATCAATTACTGAGAATAGAAGCAGGAACCTGAGAGCTAAAAAGAGCATATCTGTAGATTGGCAAAGCTGTATTTTGTAATGTTGTTTAGTAACATAGTAATTAAACATATTAAGCTAGGGAGAGCTTGTATATCATTTGTTCACAGAGTTGTAGAATACATGTTTGGTATGTGTATGGTATATTTCATATTACTTGAGTTGCCATCAATGCCAAAGGGAGAGATTGATGAACTACAACTGATTTAGAACCTAATTGAAGATCTATGATTTAAGATCATTAAGTTGCTGATTAGATATGTAATATGATTAAATCAATATTATGTTGTCATTGATGTCAACTATTTTGACAACACTTATCTTGTAAGTTACTATACCAAAACATCTGTAGAAAAAGAGTGAAAGAGATGAAGAACATATATATCTACATGAGGAATATGGATATGATAGAGGAGGATAAGGAATAAATTGGGTAACTTGTTGATGAGGTTGTGACCTTATGATATTGACTTGATTATGTTTCATTCATCTATGATTTGGAAAATAGTCAAAAGACACAAAGCAATGTTGTCGGTTGATGAAGCATTTCGGTATACACCGACGAAGTGTAGTGTATACCGAGCACAATATAAACTAAGCTTGTGTTCACTGACACATTTCTTTGTTAACTGAATAGAGAAAAGGAACTAAATGATTAGTTTAGCCAATAAGGATTGATGAGCTAGAAAGTGTATGATTTCAAGGTTGGAGATAAAGTTTGTTACAAAGATCGATGGCTAACAAAATTCAAGAAAGATCTAAAGGATGAAAATTAAATGTGTTATTGACACATCAACCGAGGAATGTTTAAGCGGCAAAATCAATAAAGATGATTAAGCAGCAAAATCTAATGGAGGAGAAGAAAATAGTTTACTTGTCTATTTAAGAGAGTAGAGTTTCATAATGAAAAACATGCCGGAAGAAGGAGACTATAGAATTATCACGTGAACAAGTTTTCATGCATGCCCGATCAAACTGGTTAAGGAGAACTGAACTACAGAGTTTTACTGAGCGTCAGGAAGCTATTACCGAGCGACAGTAAGTTACTGAATATTGATTGAAACATAATTGATATAATGATTAGAGGATTTGAATGAGCCTAACATTGATTTGTACATTTGCAATTGAAGTTTTATTAAGGCAGATCACCTACTGTTACATTTTAACCATTGTATACAGTCAAATCTCTTAACCGAGTGGACTAGGAAAGTCTTTTATGTATCATTCATAGAATGAACATTGTTATCTTGTCAACCCCATAGTGAATGCTGGTTGGATGATAACAGTTGGTCTAAAATCCTCTAACAAGGTCACACCTAACAATGTGTTTGTAACCTTTAACAGGGTTGGGTCTTCACCAACCTCACTTCAGAAGAGTGAATACTTTTGGGTTGCCGGTCCTAGGTGGTTTTTCCCTTCACAGGGTTTCCACGTTAAATCTCTTGTGTTATGTGTTGATTGTGATATTTGTTTGATGTCATATTTACATGTTGCATATTGGATTTGATCGGTAATCATTATATGTTATAGACTGGTAATCAGTAAAAGCACAGATAGTATAGTATTTTAAGTTACCAAGTAGTAGAAGCTTAAGTAATTTGTTTTTGGATTATACATTTTGACTTGGGATAGAGGATAATTGATTCACCCCCCTCTTAGTTATTCTAACAAGTGGAATCTTTTTGGGCATTGATTATTCATTTTTGTGAGCCTCTCCTTAAATAATGAAACCAACTTTTACATCATTCTATGTAGACTTTCTTTTGTTAATGTTAAAGTTATTTCTATTCATATCAATTTCTCTCATTCACCAATATTATAGAAGCTAAACATAAAACCACTTACCATGGCTTTATCGCTACAAAATCATGAAAACTGTTGGAAATGTTGTTGTAGCTTCAATGAGAGGTGTCCTTTCATGTTAAATCAAAATATTATTTTTTCCTTATGTATTTTTCTTTCATTTTGTTGGTAGGTTTTATCAAATCACAACTTGTAAGTAAATGTAACACATCTTTCATCTAACATTGTAACATGTATATTAGTTTACAAGGGATTTTATGGTGCATGTAACAAAATATTTCCTAACATTTATAGGTTGTAGCATATGGAAAATTACAATAAAAATAGTCAATAAGACACTTCACTATTTGAACTTGCACAATAGGAAAGTCGAAGACACTAGGCACATCATAAAGATAAGATAAATACCCATAAATGTGCTAGAAAACTAGACCAAGCTCTAGTTTCCTCACAACAAATAGAAGCACAAAGGCTACAAAAATATAGGGCTAACCAAAATTACCATGATCGATGCAAAAAAGAGATAAATTCACAGAAATAAGCTACACATTTAGAGACTCATCCATTCGAATATCAACAAACCTCATTGGAAAAAAAAAAGAAAAAAAAAAGGAAAAAATGAGCAAGAGTCACCCATAAAATTGACTACACAACAATAACTAAGCAATTTTGACAGAGGGATTGATGCATTGTCCAACTTTCAAACCTGCACTCTATGCAAAGAATGTTACCGACCTCAAAGAACAAGAATAGAAGAGAAATAACAACATAAAAATGAGGAAATAATAGAGATGAATGAATGGTGATTGTTTTCACAAATGGGGCCCTCAAATAATAATAGCTTAAATGAACTTGAGATGCCAAGTAGATGTAAGTTTGATAACAATAATAGATGAGATTAGATTATCATACCCAAACATCTACATGAAGTTCTAATATAGTTCATAAATGCCCAAAAAAACATGTGTGCAAGGTGAGAACATGCTACCTAACCTTGACACTCTAAGTTATACATTGGAAACAAAGAAAGAGGAAAAACTCACTATAATCACAAACCATAACATATGATCATCCACAAAACCATTGTACATGATCATTCAAGGTACAACAGGTACAAAAAAATCTTACTTGATTACTTGCATAAGAAACACACTCAACAGTAAGGAATCACAACAAAAAAGCTAGCTGCTCACACTACCTCCTATAGGAGTTGTTGCATTCAACATACATGTATCAAATATACATTCAGTGCTTAGGATTCCCATTAAATAAATGCAACTATTACAAGAGAAAGCATTGAAAATATTCCAAGAGGAATTAAAGGACATAATACACATCCTTATTGATGAACTGAGCTTTATTGGGCCAAAGCTATTGCTAAAAATAGATAGTAGATTAAGCCAAGCATTTCCTCAAAATCAATAATTGTGCTTCAATGGAGTCTCCATAATATTGGTCTATGACCTCACCCAATCACAACCTACAATGGACAAGCCTATCTACACATCCCATTCTAATGCCAAGACACTGTGGGGGTAGTTCACAACCATTGTCACCTTACAAATAACATTCCAAAAATAAGGTGAAAGTACAATACAAACACAATTTCGTCAACTACTATACAACATACCAAATACAAAACCAACATAAGGAGATTGTGATATCTTGATGATGTGCACACACAAATAAATTACATCAAACAAAAAGGAAGAATTTGACAACTCAATGCACCTATTTTCTACCAATGATTTAGTCAACCTACACAATAGAAGAATGTTTAAACTACTAAACTGTCTAATTGTTATAATTGTAGCAACAAGTATTACGCATAGAAAAGAAGATGCATTTGTTGATGAACAAATTGAAAAAGAAAAAATACTTTGAAAATGTTAATGCATTATACTCACAATGAACATATGGACTCAAGTAGGGCTTGTGAGTGGAGCCCTTGGCTAAGTAATTGACATTGTTTACAACCTTGGTTCCAAATACCTTAATTTTGTGTTGTATGTTACTATATCGTCTTAAAATGGAAGCACTTCCATGATAAGAGACTTTAGCCCTTCGAGTAGGTGTTTTGGGATCATGTCAAGCACCTTGAATGGGTCCTCAGCTTTGATCTGGCTTTTTCCCTATTTTCCACTTCTTTTCTGCACTTGATTCCTTCATTCTAGGTGAAATTAGGGTTAGGATCTCAAGTATTCTCCTTAATTCCCCTCGTCTATGGCTCTATTTTCTATGTAGGACTTAAAAATAGGTCCTCCTAGCCTTCATCATGTTCATCATAGGATTTTGTGCCTCTCCTTGGCACTCTACCCTGTTCTGACATCATTTCTAGGTCTCTGGACACTCCCGGGACCTCCTGTTTTAGATTCTGGCATCTTCGGACATAAGTTGCTAAATCATAAAAAGACACACATTTATATGCTAAATCTTCTGATGGTAATGCACATAAGTTTCTAAATCCTGAGGAGACACGCATTTTTCAAATTTTTCAATATGCTAAATCTTGGAAGGTAACGCACATAAGTTGCTAAATCATGAAGAGACACGCATTTCCAATATTCTAAATATTTCGAGGGTAACACACAATTGTTTCTAAATCCTGAGGAGACACACATTTCATATTCATAGTGATACAAGAAGGTGGATCTATGAGTATTCCAGAAGTCGTCAGAAGACGCATTACAATTGCAAGCACAGTTTATGGGTGAACCTGTTGGGATCTCCCTCCAAGGTGATTCATGGTAAGGTGGGCATCTTATTGGGTGAGGTAATCACTTTCTCTTTTCTCTCTTTTCGCTTTCATGCTAGTAGGACCGGATCATGAAGCTATGTTTTTAAAAAAAAAAAATTTTATCGGTGATCATGGAGCTATGTTATTTATAGTATTGTTCTTGTCTTTCTTATGTAATCATTTATGCTTTTATGATAGCTTTCCAAATATGATATTAGTATGAGAAATATTTCTTAGCAAGGTTTCTTATGCTAATTGATTTATGTTATTTAGTGCTAACCCCTATTCTTTTAGTTTTTCTCTTTTCACACCCTCGTGTGTGTATGTTGAGTTAGAATCCTTAGCCTAGGGGTTTATGTCCCTAGCTAAGTGTTATCCTATCTCATTTCGAATCCACTTGGATATCCTCTTTCTTCAACTTTACCAAGAGTTTGCATTGAGTCCATACTTTTGCTAAAGTGGGGGCTTAATGTATCATCTTAAAATGGAAGCACTTCCATGATAAGAGTGTTTAGCCCTCCGAGTAGGTGTTTTGGGATCATGTCAAGCATCTTGAATGGGTCCTCATCTTTGATCTGGCTTTTTCCCCATTTTCACTTCTTTTTTGCACTTGATTCTTTCATTCTAGGTGAAATTAGGGTTAGGATCCCGAGGATTCTCCTTAATTCCCCTCTTTTATGGCTCTATTTTCTAGGTAGGACTTAAAAATAGGTCCTCCTAGTCTTCATAATGTTCATTATAGGATTTTGTGCCTCTCCTTGGTACTTTACCCTGTTCTGACATCATTTCTAGGTCTCTGGACACTCTCGGGACCTCCTGTTTCTGATTCTGGCATCTCTGGACTGAGACCCTGAGATCTGTAACCTAAAGGTCAATGATGACATAAAGGGGTCAATGATGACCTAGGGGGTCAAGGATGACCTTGTCCCTGACCTAGATTAGGGTTGACCTTGTCCTTGACCTCGGGTTCAAGTTTTAAGGTCCCGTGATCTCCGGATGTCAGGTTTTAGAAAAAATTATTTTCCCGCTTTCGGGTCGGCTGTTTTGGTCTCCGAAATGGTAAACTCTTAAATTATATTTAATTTAGGTCCATTCCTAAAGGGTTGAGGCCTAATTGAAATTTAATTCCACAAGGTGGCCCCTCTAGAGGATTGTGCCTTAGATCACTATAAAACGAAGCCTTCCTCTCTCATTTTCTCCATCTCATTCCTTCATGCATCAAGCACTCTCAAGGAGACATTGGTGATCAAGTTTTGGCAATCAAGTTCTCCCTCAAGAAATATCAAGCATTACATTCAAGCAATCATCCATTCAAGTCCTCTTCTCCATTCAAGTTCTCCATTGAAGATCAAGGATTTAAGCATTCAAGCCTTTGAAGGGATTTGGTTCAAGCATGCAAGATTCATCATTCAAACCCTAGATCTAGCTATCATGGTGGTGTGATCTTCCTTCAAGATCCTTCAATTCATCTTCAAGATCCATTCATCCTTCCCTCAAAGTGGATTCCAAGCATACAAACATGGATGTTTAGATTTACATTTGTTAATGTTATGTCCAAGCTTTCATATTAACATACTTGATTACATTTCAAATACAATTGCATATCTATTGAATGTCATAGCTTCATTGTTAGATCTACTTCTACTACTTGCTAGCATTCTCCATTTCAATTTCAATATTAAGGTTGATTCCAAACCGAGGTTTGACCAAGGCAACCCCCCCCCCCCCCCCCCCAACAAATAAATAAAATCATTTTTCTTGTAGGTACAGGTGCAGAACTGCGGATATGAGCTTAGATTTGGATACCCTTTTCGACGAACTTTCGAGATCTGCAAACAAAGTCAAAGTTGACCTTCAAAATAAAAATGTAGCCTTTGACCTTTTATGAGGGTCAAAGAATACTTGTTGTCAGAAAGATAAAGATTTTTGGGTTTTCTCTGTTTTGACATTTCCAGTTCGAAACAAGTTGCAAAATTGCCTGGAAGTACACACAAACATCAAAAATTGACATTTTCCAGATCTGCCCTATTTTGAGGTTAGTATTTCCTTTTCAATTATTTTAGATTTCATGCACAACTCCTTTATAGGGAAATATAAGGTTTTCTTCCTCCTTCATATTCTCTATAGATTGATTCAGTTGTGTATTAACCTTTTGGTTGATCAATTTGGATCTCTCCTTTGGGAATTTGGATTTAGAAGTAGATCTCATATTTCCCCCATTCATTAATAGGATGATCACTATTTCATCTTATTCAGTTACAACAAGGATTGATATTACAATAGGTCACCATAGAACCCAAATGATCCAAAAATAATACTAATAATCCTCTATCACTAGGCAATCAATGGAAAATACCGCTCATAATGGCTTTAACCATACACAAATCCCAAGGATTGACCTTACATAAAGCAACAATAGACATTTACAAAACATAAAGGAAGAGACTGACATTCACAACTATATCCAAGTTGGGTCATTAAATGACTTTCACATTCAACAGATGGCCACCTTCAAGAGATATGCCAAAATACAAAACAATCCATACACAATATCCCTCTAACTAATCAAGGTATGCAACTTGTCCTCGATTCGATAGCTTGATAATTTGCCTTCAATTGTTTTCCTCTAATTCCTAACATAATTTTTTTGTATTTTGTGATATTTTGTATTGAGTTCATTCCATGCCACTGTCCAAAACACCCCATAGAAGGCCCTTTTGTAGCGTTCAACATACAACCATGTTTATTGAAGATGAATATCATGCATTATGCCTTTTGACTTGCTAATATGCCATCCAATGCAATGAATTTTCCATAGGATTTAAATTGAACATCTCAATTTGTAGAAGAGAGCATAGTAGTAGCATTGATTGAGCTAGAACCATATCGCCTGGATTACAAGGCAAACTTCATGGAACATTTAGTTTTCTCACTTCGCTTGTTGAGTTTAGTGAGCTTTAATTTCAATAATCAACAACAATTTGTTGTAGTAGCATAGGGGCAAGTATACACACTTTAAAAAGATTGCAGACTATGGATTCTACCTTTACACCTCACTATTGCATTTGATTGAAAGTTTGTTAAGCCTTTACAACAAATCCATTTTGTGTAGTTCCTATGATAAATGTGATATATCAGAACATATTTCTTTGAGGTATTTTGTCAAACAATTCACATGACTTGTTTATAGCTCAACATTTTGCACACATTTACTAGGGCAGTTGCAACTACTACATTTGATTAAAATGTCATATTTTTTATGCTTTGATGGATGTCCATACCCTATCCTACAGCTCTTATTTTGAAACAGGCTATACTGTTTTGACAAAATACAATGTTTTTGGGTTCCTTTGTTTGAGATTTAAATTCAACAAACAATTATTGTCATCCATAATTAATAATTTTGTTCTACTCTATTCCACCAACTCTGACATTACCTTTTAATAACCAATATTTGAGAAGAAAATGTCCCATCTATCATGTTTACATTTGAATCCGGTTCATGTTTTTAGCTGTCAATAATTTTGATTAGGTTTGCTTTTCCCTTTTGTTTGTGAGATTAACATCATTCAGACCTTCCAACTTTCTTCCCAAATTATCTCATTCTCTAACACACTACATAGAGCATATGTTGCTATCGAGATAACCATTGCACCTTGTTGGTGCAAGTGCTAGTTCTTAGTTGAGAAATCCAAATATTTTCTCTCCATTTGATTTTAGCACTTAGATAAACTTTTTCTTAAAGTTCATACGGTAGCTTGAACCTTCTAATATAATCTCATTTTCTAATTATTTTCTTTTTCCACATTAGTGCTTTAAAATTTTCATTCGTATAATCTTTTGTCTTTATTGAGGTTTGAACATTTGTTTGTGCTAATTGTTGGCAAAATGGTCAATGCTCCCCTCGGGATTCGTGACATGGCTTAACCGTCTCCTGTGTCTTCTATAAGGCTAGTGGTTGTATTAGGCATTAACAGGTCGATCTTTTGGTGCAACGACAACCACTGCTTGTAACAAGTGGTATCAGAGCTTGGTCACAGGTTTGAATCCCCTCGGGTAACGCTGAGGGGGAGATTGTTGGCAAAATGGTCAGCGCTCCCCTTGGGATTTGTGACATGGCTTAACCGCCTCCTGTGTCTTCTATAAGGCTAGTGGTTGTATCGGGCGTTAATAAGTCGATCTTTTGGTGCAATGACAACCACTGCTTGTAACACTAATGTCCTACCTATTCATTTATTTGTGATTTTGTTTCATCCCTATTTTCTTCTTTCTTAATAACTCTTCATCTTCAATAACCCTAAATCACTTGACAATCTCTCTCTCTCTCTCTCTCTCTCTCTGGATAATATCATAACTTGACCATAATGATTACATCTAAAAATAATATTCCTCCCCTATTAAGAAAATTTCATAGAGCACTGAACCTTAAATTTTGGAGCTAAAGTACATATTCTTTTGTGTGTAATTTTATAGTACATGTTGATGACTAATACATTCAGACATCATCAAAATTTTTTGGTCCAGAACTAGACATGGTGAAGTAAAAAACAAGGGGTTTCATCATTGATATAAACACTCAACAATAATATTCCAATGAAGTTTGAACCTCGATGAAGAGAACAACAACGCCACAACTTAACTATCATACTTTGTTAATTTCAACCATGAAAACAAGAACAACACCACAACTTAACTATCACACTAGACCAATACTAGCGTGTTAAATCTCTTTACATTCTAATAAATTAGAAACTTGGTTAAACAAAATGGATGGGAAAGGTGTCCATTTGGTAGGGTATGTGGTGAAGCTTCTTTTGTATGTTGATGATCTTATTTTAATATAAAAATAACTCAAGGGTTAAAATATCATTTAGGGGCTTTAGAGTACTTTTGCCAAGAGATTGGGATGCAAGTGAACATTACCAAAACCAAAATCATGATTTTTTCTTTGAGGAGAAAAGAAAAGCATATTACGTTCCTTTTTGAAGGCAACTCGTTGGAAATTGTGAAATAATACAAGTATCTTGAGATTGACTTTCATTATAAACTTAGTTGGGAGACATGTAGGGCGAAAGTGATACAAGGAGGATGGAAAGCCTTGTATTTACTCCATAATAGATGTAGAACGACTGAACTCTGGGATTGGAAAACCAAGAAGACTATTTTCAATTTTCTAGTCACATTAGTGGTTCTCTATGACTGCAAGGTTTGGGGTGGCAACATGTCAAATTGTAGTTGGAGACAACTAGAGATAATTCAAAAGCACATAATCACAAACAATCTCAAAGTTAAGACCTCCATGCCTTATGCTATTCTTTTAGCGGAAGCTTTGACTTTTCCGTTGGAAGCATCAACGATAACTTGTTTATTTTGTTACTTAAAGAAGGTTGAAAACATGCATGACCAATGTTGACTGAAAATTGTGAAGGAAGAGGATCTTAACCGTAGAAAGAAAACATGGAAGCAAAATAAAAAGTGGTTGAATAAATGGAACATTGAACTACATGAGTATCCTAATACAAATGTGGACATAAAAGGTTTGTCATTAAGAAGTTTTAGAGTGCCACGTGGACTAATAACATTGGTCAAAAAAAGGCTTACTACATTCAAGAGTTCAACCCAACCGGGGAGGCATGAGGAGAAAGAGTATTTAGGGGTTGCTATTAAAGGGAAAGCAAGGCTGTTAATGACACAATTGAGGACGAGATCACATCATCTCAGGTGCAAGACAGGTAGATGGAAGAAGCCCAAAGAGGCTTGGGAGGAGAGAACTTGCAAATTTTGTAAGATAGACACAATTGAAACCAAATGACACTTTCTCATAGAATGCACAACTTATGACGATATTCGAGTTCAATACGAAATCATTTTGAAATTGACAACATGCACATGTTATTTGAAGATGATAGGGTCAACTAAACTGTTGGTTTGCTGATTAAGATTCATAAAAGATGATTGGAGATGAAAAGAAATATGGAAATTGTTTAGGACAACGAACTTTTCTTTTGGTCCCTTAGACTGTTTAGTCTCATAGACGTCATTAAAATCATTCATTCATTCATATATATGTCAACATTTATGGAGGAAAGAACAAAGAAAAGACATATCCTACTTATCAAAGGAAAAGAAAAAAAAGAAAAAAAAAGCTAAAACAGACAGATTCACGACGAAGGGAAACAGAGCAATATCATCTATACAGTCGACTGTGGGATACAGAAAAGTGGGTGTGCGATATTGACACACAAAATAGCAATGGCGGAAGAAATTCCCCCGAAGCAGCAGATTTGCCACGCAGGAAGAGATGATGAAAGCGCGTGTGCCGTTGGGATACAGAGATCAATGCGCACATATGCTCATTCCTCTGAACGAATGCAGGGTTAAAGAGTTTTATTTGCCATGGAAGTGCGAGCACGAGAGGCACACTTATGAGAAATGCGAGTATGAGCTGTTCATGGAGCGCGTCAGGAAGATGCAGAAGATTCGGAAGGAGGCTAAATTGCTCGGCAGGGATCCCATGGAGTTGCTGGCCGAGCGCGCCGCTACGTGATTGTCAGGTTAGTATTCAAAATATGTTTATAGAGATTATATTTACCGTTTATGTTCTCGCATTGGTCACGGTTTGAATAACAATGGTATGTTCGGTCATTTGTTAGGGTTTGGAGACTTTTTTTAATGATGAAATTGTTGTGATCGGGCTGTGAATATGATTTGTAGGCTTCGATTACAGTTTGCAACAATTGAATGTTCGGGTTTCTAGACTTGTTTTTTTGTTCCAATACGGAAATTGTATTGATCGGGCTGTAAATAGGATTTGGAGACTTTGATTATGGACTGCTGAACAATTGCACGTTCGGGATTTAGTTAGGATCAAGACTTCAATTTCATACAGGAATTCTCATAATTGGGCTACACATAGGGTTGGAAAATTTATTTACGATCTGCAGAACTGTTATATTTTTGGGCATTAGTTAGGGTTTGTTTTTAATATGGAAACTGTTTTGATCGGGCTGCAAATAGGGTTTGAAAACTTTGATTATGGTCTGCAGAACATTTATATGTATGGGTATTAGCTACGGTTTCGAGGCTTTTTCCCTTCCTTTTTCCACTATGTAGATTGTTGTGATCATGCTAAATATAGCGTTTGCAGGTTTTGACTGTCGTCTGCAAAACTATTGTATGTTTGGGCATTGGTTTGGATTCCGAGATTAAAAAATGAATAAATATAAACTGTTATAGATCTGGCATTAATTAGAGTTTGGAGATTTCAATTACAGTGTCGAGTACAATTGTTGATTTGGGAATCAATTAGAGGGTTTAGAAATTGTTATGCTTGGAAATTGGCTAAGGTCTGTATACTTTGGAAAAGATTCTGCTGCAGAAACTGTTATCTTAAAATGAGTACATTTTCTGTGGATGTTCATCCATTGATAATAATTTTTGAGGGATGTATTTGACATCATTTATTTTGTTCAGTTATAGGCAGGGTTACGGTTTGTTTAATTTTTAAAGAATACATTTGCTGTGTGTTTTCTTCCGTTGATTATGGTTTGTAAAACAATTGTAGGATTAGACATTAATTAGGTTTTTGAGACATTTTTTCCAGAAACTGTAATGTCTGGGCATTAATTATGATTTGAAGACACTTGTATGCTTGGGCATTATGTAGGGTTTCCAAGACTCTTATAAGGCTGGAGTTGATGATCTGGTAATAATTAGGGTTTGGGGACTTTGATTTCAGTCTGCATTAATTATTTTTGTTCGGGCATTGGTTAGGGTTCTCAGACCTTCTCTTAAAAGTTAAAACATAAATTGTTTTGAACCAGCATTAATGATGTGGAACAACTGTTATGTTCAGATGTTAATTAGGAATTTGTAATGCTATCTTGAATCAGGTATCCTGAGTGGGTAGCCAACCCAGGTAGCCATCCAAACAAAACATCGACACATGCTTTTTTCTTTCTCAAAATTTGGATTACAGCCTTGCCCTTGAGCATACACAGTCTAACTGTCCTATGTGGAATAATCTTCACATTTCAAAAGGCAACTCGTTATGAAAATTAATTGAAAATATTTATAACAGTAACAGTACATGGGTTGAACAGCCCTAAATCTATTTACCATCAATTAAGGCTTGCAGCACTCACAGGCTTCTCCAGTTTAGTCCTTTATGAGAAAATTCTTATGATTTAAAATTAGAAAATAAACATTGGTGCCTCAATTCTTCCGGTGCCAGTCCATATTCTCATTTTTGAATTTTAATTCAGAATTAGAACTCTTGCCTGTCGTACCACAATCCGGGGTTATGTTTATGACTTACAAATGAGGTACATTTCATAGATTGTTTCCATTATCAACACCAGTAGGATATCATTATGAATATCTAATAATGCCAAGCAATCTGTTGATGTCAACTTTATCAGGAGTGGAATTGGTGCAATAAAACTCCTAATTTTTATCTTTCGTTCCTGTTTAGAAGGGAAGGACTTGCATCTTGTGAGCCTGTGAGTCCACAACACTTGCTGAAGGTTTTGCAAATGGGGTAGCAAGCTAAGTGGGCTTAAGCTTGGAGGAAACTCCATGGTTGAGCGTGCTTGAGTTGGAGTAGTACTGGGATGGGTGACCTCCCGGTAAGGCCCGATGCTTCACCCCTGTGACCATCTCCTAGATGCAACAAGTGCTAGGTGTTCCATTCATTCGCATGAGAGATGGGCTCTTGGGAAACACTACTCATGAAATATGGGTTAATGAGTCTGACCTGAAAACTAAACAGTTAAATTGTGATAGTAATATCACAACTCTTCAGCTGTTGCTGGCCAGCACAACAGCAATTCAAAAAGAATTCATGTGAATTTAAACCACTGGCTAGAAAGTAACTGCTGCTGGGAATAAACAGAGCATTACACACAATTTTGTTTAAGTCAAATGAACCTTCAATTATGCTAGTCAAAGAGGTAATAATAGATAATTTTCCTGCCATGTTGAGCCCAGGAATAACCAACACCTACAGCCTTGTCAAAGTTTCTATTTAACCATCCCACAACTAGCAAAGGAATTAGCTGCTTCAGGCTGATGGATGAAGGAGATCATTTCAGAATAGATCAGTTCAGCACATAAATAGCAAGATCAAACAAAATTCGACCAGAGGAAACTGGCAATAAAACCTGCAACCACAAACAGAAGACAAGGAAAGTAGACAAAAAAATGAGGGAGAATTTTTTTCTGTTGTGCAGGATTTGCTTCAACTCAGATGCTCCTGCATCAATTTGAGACATTGTTTGCTATAGAAATTGTTATGCTTGTATTGAGTAGGTTTTGATACTGTGGAAGACAATCTGCTACAGAAATTGATGTCTCAAAGTGAGTAGTTTGTTATGGATGCACATGCATAGATTAGGAATTTTGATGGATATTTTTGACATAAATTGTTTTGTTCACGTATAATTAGGGCTAAGTTTTGAAATACTGGCTTAAATACTCAGATACCGGTGCGTCTGGTCTGAGCCTGGATGTGGGATCGGGTGCGAGTGGGTGCTGGTTCTGGTCTGGGTGCCCTGTGGGTGCCACCACAGGCGCCCGGATGAAATTTGATCTCGATCTGAGTAGCATTCCAGAGGACAAAATACTATGGAGGTAGTCTGTATTGATATATACAAGCAAGAATCAATGTCCTGACACAGGGAACTATAGTGTAGATTTGAAAAAACAGAAATTGGTAAACAATACCAAGACAACACAAAAAATATAGACCAATCAGAGTAGCTGTATACACCTTTGCCACTCCCAAAGTATACGTGTCCCTGTATCTGTATTGGATACAGATACAGTACAACACAGATACATGTGGGATCCCATGCCCACATAAAAACTTTGATTTTCCAATCATGCCAACTACTGTGTGATTTGATTTTCTAAAAATTTGACATAAATCTTTCTAGAAAAAATATTTTTTAAAATTCTGAAATTCATACTATCAAATGTATTATTTTTGTATAATTCTTGCACTTCTTTGCATACACACACACACACACGTATCCAAACACATCCACATCCCTTAAAAAAAAAATTCATGCATCCCGCACCCGCATCCCGCATCCGCACCTGAATCCGCACCTGAATCGGTAACTTAGCTTAAATAATATATTTGCTGTGCATTTTCTTCTGTAGGTTGTGATTTGGAAAATATTTGTAGGTTAGATCATTAATTAGAGTGTTGAGACAAATATGAGCACAAGTATATGTTTGGGCATTAAGTACTTAGTCAAGATCTATATTTTATACAGAAACTGTTATCATTGCACAACAAATAAGGTTTGCAGACTTCCACTACATTCTGCAAAACAATTTTATATTCAGGCATTAGTTAGGTTTCCAAAACTTAACAAAATGGAATTTTAGGGTTTAGAGATGTTGATTATTCTAGAGAACAATTTTATGTTCGGATATTAGTCAGGTATTTGAGATTTTTGTTGCACAGAAATTATTATGCTTAAGTACTGACCATAGTCTGGATACTTTGGCAAACAATTTGAGATAGAAAGTGTTGTCTCATAATGAATACATTTTCTGTGGATGATCATGCATTGATTAGAATTTTTTGGGGAGATCTGTTATATGCAGCCGCTTCTGCCTTGTTTTTGTTTTGTTTTGTTTTCTGATTTGCAATTGTTTATTGAAGAGAGAAAAGTCCAGAATATATCTATGATAATAGAAATAGCCGCAGCAATTGACAATATTCAGGAAACCCACAAAGCTGGAAATACTCAGATTTAATTTCAGAACTGTAGATACAAGATATCTCAAAAGTATGAACAGCCCAGTTCATGAAATAACATTGCAAATGCATTTCAAGCATACCCATAAAATGCAGCAATGAAGAAGTCTCATTTGGCACTGAAATCTGCAAACTGACATCAACTGGAATGGATGCCACTCTCCAAAATCACCTCCAATGGCCAAGAAATGGATGTCTCTGTGTGCATCAGCCCTAGACAGCAGCACAAACCCCCAAAACCCGGATCGACCTCCTTCCTAGAACCCCTACGTCACTCCCAGACATGTATGGTCAACTTGGGATGTACGACCAACATGGGAAGCACAAAACTCTCCTCAAATTTTGTCTCTGATCAATGTGGAAGATGCTCCTTGCAAGGGTTTCTGTCCTCAGGATGAAACAAGCTCAACCAGCAAAGATAAAATCCAAAATATCAACTGAAGCATGACAAATGTTGGGATTTTGTCAAGAAATTATGTTTGTGTTCACACGTGTGTTTAAGTTGTCTCTATTAATGTGTTATAAAATAAAGTTATGTAAGTTAATATTTAGTAGTGAAAATTGGAAGGAGATAATCAAGGTGGTTGAACAATCCACCTAGAGTTAGAGTAAGAAGTTAGTGAAGTTGTTATAGTATTCATCCTATATATTTGTAATATGCATTCAACGAGATTGTTATGGTAAATCGGTGTATTAAACAAAGGAGATGGAGGCTCCTTAAATAGATTTACAAAGATGATGTTTCTAAATGAAACAATAGTGAATTGAAGATAGAAAAGGAAACTTCCTAAAACAACTAAGATGACCATTAAAGGAATATTACAATATTTTAATACCCTCCCTTAATGGTCATTGTTTTAACAACCCCATAGAAGACAATTTGCAAGTCTTTTGGTCACAAATGCATAGAAGGCTGGCCCCTTTTGGTCATAGATGCATAGAGAAAGGCTACCCCCTTCTCGTTAGAACACTTTGCTAAATGAGCATGCTACTAAGACCTGATGATGTGAGTTTTGTTCCACTACAACATATAGAATCAAACATCCAATGTTTCATAATGAAACACTAAATGCTCAATCCTCTCTTGAATAAGGTCATCTCTCATGCGAAGCTTGCAAAGTAAGATCATGAAATGACTTCAAGGTTCCCTTCAATCATGGATACTTGCTTAGTGAAATAGTGTGATTTGCTGGTAATCAGTAAGGGGACTCATGCTGTTTCTCAAGACTGGACAACTTGATTTCTAAAGATTTGGCTTCACAATGTGCAATGAAAATATGGTTTTTTGATTTTCAAACTCTTGAGCTTTCGACTTAAACATAATCTTAACTTCTACTGCTACTTCTACTCCTAACTATGAATGCAAGGAAGTATGGATGACTTGGACTCTACTAGATGTAGCTTTATCAATGACTCCACCCATGTAGTGCAAGCTTCTGAGGAATGCTCAAATGGTTTTCAAATCAATATCTCCTCTTCAATCCCATCAAATGGATGCAAACTAAAGATTGAATATCAATTGAAGTTAAGTACAAATCACTAGCTCATGACACAAGACGCTCTACCATTAGCAAGAGGCTAGTGGCCTAGTTTTGTTCGAGTCAAGCAAGTAAATATCCACAATTTCTTTCATTCAACTAAGCTACTTCTAAACAACATGAAATGAAATCTACTCCAAGTGAGGATTGAGGAAACCATGCAACACTTCAAAGCAACATTAAGTAATTCACTATGAAGACCAACAATGAATCATTGATCACTTTGATAGCATTATAGCAACAATTTGATCAAGTCTCACCCTTAGCTAGCCTAAGCTAATTCTAGCTCTCTAATCTAATCTTCTACAATCTCCCACCTACTAACTGTTACAAATGAGAAGGCCTTGGCCTTTTATTGTTAATGTTATTGTAGCTATGGTCAGATTCCTTTAGACCGACATAGATAACATAAAGGTTATGATAATATAATTATTATGATATAATAATTATATTGATAAAACTATTGTGATTGATAATATAATAATTATATTGATAATATAATTATTATATTATTATTGTGAGATATTATAATTATATTATTATGTGATAATATAATTATATTGTATAATTATCATATTATATAATAATATAATAATTGGAGCCACTTGGAAGAGTGGTATTCCTTGGTGAAGGGGCATTACAAAAGGTATAAAGGAAAATCAATCTCTCTTGAATATAGTATCCATACATACAATCTGCAAAACACAGAAACAACATGGTATCAGAGCGGGAAGACTCCTGCTTGTTGAGAGGAGTTCATCATCGAATCAATCCAAGAGAAGATCGCGATTCATATATACAGAGGTATATACAATAAAGAGCATAGCAGATCGACATCATATGAAGATCGAGATCATTAGAAGACTCTGCCATATCAGCCAAGGTTGACGCTGGCATACATATACAATTGAATCAAACAACATGATATGTGCAAGATCGTGCTGTTGAAGTCTTGGAATCTGTCATTCACACTGGATAAGGAGAAGATGGCGTTTCCTACAAAGTTGCAGGCACTGCACCATTTGAGCCAAAGGCCCTCTACCTGTAATGTGGAAACATTTTCATCTTGATTATGCTCGGTTTATGGAGGAGATGGGCCGAAGGGAGTTGTGAATTAGTAGCCCTCGATTTAGGGACAATGTGTGAATGTGTGCCAGCTTTATAACGCGGTGAAACGACATGATTTTTCAGTTACCTCACGTGGCTGTGCCGTTAACAATAGTATAATTGTTGCCGATGCATTATGGATGTAAGCTTGTCGTAGAGAGCGAGATGTCATAAGGTGCTTATAATGAAGCACACGGGTTTTCTGTTGGTGTGTGTTCAAGAGGCATCCTGAAAGATAAATATTTATGTTAGGATTCATAAAGGGTGCAGTGAGTGCACTTCAACAACAACCCATAGTGAATGTTGTGATTGTTGGCGATGATATGTGAGAGCAGTGACTATCATTAAATATATTGACTTTGAAGGCAGCGGGTACTACTAAAATATAGCATCATTACTTAGAGTGGTCTGCAAGTTAGAAATTAAGAAGTATCAAGTTTAAGACTTTCGTTATCAGATATTAATATGGAAGTGAAGAGCCGTGCTTAAAGATTACTATCCAATTCGCCATCAACATTTTAGAGTGATTACTTTGAATAGCTAGTTGGGCAGAGGAAAACGGATTGTGTGGCATGACAACAAGAGAGTAATATATATTAGGCATAATTGAGACTATGATCATCATACCATAGGTTTCTATTCTACATCAACATCTATCATTAGTGATACTCAATTTACATAAGCGATATTGTCTTCGTATTAAAGCTGGTTGCACATAATCGTTTGAAGGAAATAATCCAATTGATGTAATTGCCATAACGTGGAAGTAGGAAGCTCGAATATACTACCACGTGGTTTGACTTCCTTTCCTAGCTGGGCCTGTATTTCCTATACTGGCTGAAGCTTATCTCTTCTATCTAGTCATTTGATTCTTCTTTGGTGAACTATCAGGTACTAGGCAATTGGCATCATTGATGGCACCTAAGTTAAAGAATATTTGTTTATTGATGCATATAAATAATAGAAAACTATGGACAAAGATTAAATATATTAACAACGACGACTTAATTTAGAGTTCATTCTATGAAGAACTACGATTACAAGAAGTTTATGATATAAAGTAATCAATATAATTATAAACGACATGTATAATGAAGAGTCGTGATTGGTTGTTTGAGATGCATGATTTTGTTTTTAAAGAGTTGGAGACGTAACTAGTCTCAGAATACCACATCTCTAGTCATTCCTCATTCCTCTTTCCATTGGCCAAGACCGAGCTTACCAAAATTTATGGTTTGATTCACATGATTTTGGCAACCATACAATCCATGAGCTTTTATCTGTTGGTATTGGCTCGTTTTGCTGGTCACAGTTTATTCAGCTGTGATCCACATCAGCTATTTTTGTGGTGGCTATCCTTGATGGTATTTGAGGAGTACGTCTATAAATGAGACATGATACCCAATAATTTTACTATGGTTTTGTTTGGTCAATGCATGTGAACTCTTCTGCTTGCATGGTTGCAGCTTTAAGAGTGGCTTGGAAGACTCTTTGCTCTCTAATCTTTAGGAGGACTTGCCCAATTTCAATTGAAGGCTCTGTTGCTCAAGGGGTTCAAGTATCGCTTGGAGGGCGTTATCCTTTGACTACAAGATATAAGTTTTTTTTTATTGATTGTACCTTTTTTTTCATTTATGCTATAACTTTGGGATAGTGAATCTTGTATTCTTCTAGGATTGATATTTTCCTTTGAGAAAGTTTAGTTCTATGAACTATTTGTAATTTCTTTCTGAAATGCTTTCAGGATGGATCAAGAAGCGTAAGAGATTGCATTCAAAGAAGGAAGCGCTTGATAATTGCTGCCATGAGACTGAATTGGTGGTTGAAGACGTTTCTTCGAAGAGGAGGAATTCACATTCAAAGTGAGTCTGACAATCCATCAAAGGCAACCTTGGACAAGGAGGTCAGAAGGTTGATATTAGATTTAGAGGGAGTTTGACATATCATTAGAAGCAACCTTGGACGAGAAGGTTAGAGGGTTGATATCTGTTTCAGAGGGAGCCACGTCATCATGAATATTTGCTTAATGCATTCTTCTTCGTGAGGGAGAAGTTTGAGGTGCAAGCCCTTATAGCATTTTTCTCTAAGATGGAGAAATTTGAAGTGTCAACCCTTGTAGCATTTTTTTCTGTGACAGAGAAATTTGAGGTATCAACCCTTGTAGCATTTTTCTATGAGCCAGAGAAATTTGAGGTGTCAACCCTTGTAGCATTTTTCTCTAAGACAGAGAAGTTTGAGGTGTTAGCCCTTGTAGCATTTTTCTATGAGACGGAAAAATTTGAGGTGTCAACCCTTGTAATGCATTCTTCTCTGCGAGGGAGAAGTTTGAGGTGAAAGCCCTTGTTCCACCCTCTGGGAGAAGTATGGTGGATCCACCCTCTGGAAGTAGCCATGGTGGATGTCATGTGAGATAATCCATGACTTAGCACTTGTGTTTATTCACCCTCTGGGAGTAGCTATGGTGAACGTCATGATGAGATGACGACATCACGTTGAGTGATTCAATAACGGGCACTTGTGCTCATTTATATTTCCATTCATAGCCATGGTGGAGGTCATGTGAGTGACTCCATGACTAAACACTTGTGTTGAGTGAGAGTCATCCTCTGGGAGTAGCTATGGTGACTGTCATCGTAAGATGATGACATCACGTGAGTGATTCCGTGATAAACACTTGTGTTTGTTTGAATTTCCATTCATGGGAGAAACCATGATGAAGCCACCCTCTGGGAGTAGCCATGGTGGCTATAACTCAGATATCTAAGTAGATACTCCCTAGCTAAGAGGGAGTGTTGAAGATAGCGTCGGGAGGACGAACCAGAAGTTATCAAGAAGGATTCCTCTCTAGCTATAAGAGGGAGTGTTAATGTTATTGTAGCTATGGTCGGATTCCTTCAGACTAACATAGATAACATAAAGGTTGTGATAATATAATTATTATTATAATAACTATATTGATTAAATTATTGTCATTGACAATTCAATTACAATGAAGAGCCAAGATCTATTCAAGATCAAGGGCCAAGATTAATCCCTACAAACCCTAATTAGGGTTGCCAAAGAGCCAACCAATTACATGAAGGTACCACCATGTGGGTCAATAAGAAAATTACAATGCTTTTGATAGCCAATGAGAAAATTGTACACTTGGCATGGCCAATAAGAAAATTACAATGCTTTTGATAGCCAATGAGAAAATTGTACACTTCGCATGATATGATTGAAACATGTGTAACTGGAAAACTTTGGTTGGTGAAAGACAACTAGGTGCCATGTCATCGTCTTTATCATGTAGACTTGATCAATCCTTTTAGTGAAGAGAAAATATCTCTTGATACTCAACATTATCAAGCTCTCCAATGTGATGGCATATTGCCAAATTGCTTCATCTTCTTGAATTTTCTTCATCCTCTGGAAATTTCCTCATATTCATGACTTGAATCACTTGCATCTTCGTGAACTTGTGAACTTGATCTTTCTTTCGAGTCGTCTTGAGGTGATGGAATCTTCATATAAATGGAATCCTTTAAAGCAAACTTGAATTTCCAAATTCAAGTTGATAAAAATTTCTCCCCCTTGTAGATTTTGATTTTCCTTGAATTTCATCTTGATCTTGGCTTGAATTTGTCCTTTGATAACCTTGATGTTGAATTTTCCTTCTCATCTGGTAATCTTGAGCTTGAGTCATCTCCTTGTAACATCCACTTGATTCTCCTCCTAAAGTCTTGAGTCAGGCCTTGCCATCATCTTCATCCTTCACCTTCCAAGCCTTTCCTTGAACGATTTACCTCGCAGCACAAGAGAGAGGAGATGTATTAAACTTACGAAATTGACAAATAGAAGGAAGAAAATCTGAAAGTTTATGCAATAATCACAAATTCCTCAAATATAAAATCAGATCTCATTCATCTTCCTGCAATCTGAAACTAAATTCACAAAATTCCAACCCCTAGACAAACCTTGCAATGTGTAAGCTTGCCCAGATTTTGCCTTATTTCACATCAGATCCTCATGAATTAGAACCCCCCTTAATGCACTTTTGACTTCCTTTTATATGAGATGTTGATCATTTTATCATAAAGAAATCAAATGGCTTAGTCACATATAGTTCAGATCTGCATCATAAACTTGAGGAAATGATGTTAGCTCATCAAAATCTTGAAACAAGAAATGACCCTTAGCATGGAAAAGATCAAATTCTTGTCATCCTCACCACTTCAAATTTTGGAAAAGTTTTGGATTCTTAATAAAGTTAAGAATTGCAGCCCCTTGATGTCTTTAAATCACCTCTAATTGTCACTTTAGATGCCCCGCCACTACCTTAATAAGGCCTTATCTGATCTGCTTCTTCTATATAATAGCTCACTGCCCTGTTGAGATCAAGTCGCTATTAATTTCAGAATAATTCACTGCTCTTTCTGTGACAAAATTTGTTGTCTTCCTAGAGTGAATTCGCTGCCAAATTAGGAGACCTAGCTGCTTAAAGAGCAGAGGAAATTTGCTTTGTATTTGATGCAAAATGAAAGGCATTGATCTTCTTAAATAGGTGTTGAGGAGGTGGAAGGGGCACGAACCTCAAGGTGTTCGACCTTGGCCTTAATTGGCCAATCAAAATCATTTATTTGAATCCTTTTTAGGTCACTTATGCCGACCTTGTCAAGGAAAGAAATTAAATTTAATAAAATCGCCCTTCCATTTAGAGGAAAATCTTGGGCTGGATTCCTCTAATAAGAGGAATTCCGCCAAGAATCTCCTAGCCTTCTTTGCTCACCTCATAATTAGACTCCTTCCAGCGATTTAAAACCTTGTCCCTTCCAACCTCATAGATGATATTTGATCAAGTTTGGCAGAATTTTCATGTAGGAAAGAGGCGGAATTTTCAACTTTTGAGGAATTCATGGGTGGAATTGGAGGAGTTCTGCCATGCTCTCTTCATGCTGGCTTTACTTGATCTCATCCTTCAATCCTAAACTTGCCCCATGGCTACTTCTTCATCCATTTTTCACTTTCAGCACCCTGTCATACATCTAAATTTCTCTCCTTGTAGGGGGTGGAAATTTCAAGGTTAGAGGATTAAGTCTTGGCGGAATTCCTGAGATTGGAGGAATTCGGCCACTTTCCCTTTCATGCTCAATTTTGGCTTAATTCATTCACTACTTACCTTTGTTCACCGGCTTCCTTGCAACTTAGGCCATTTCCATCATAGAGGGATTCAATTCTTATGAGTGGAGCATTTCAGTTTTGAGGAATTTCCATGGGCAGAATTCCTCTAATCAGAGGAATTCCGACTAGACTACATGCTCACAGACTTGTCTACAAAAAATGCCTCTAACTCCACAATTTCCTCACCTTGATTCTCAATTCCTACTCCCCTCACTTAGGCACTTCAATTATCATGCTGGGCATAATTTTTGGGAAGAGAGGAATTTGTCAAGGCGGAATTCCTCTAATAAGAGGAATTTCGACCTGACTTCACCATGCACATAATCTTCCTTACTTTTCAAGCCTCAAACTCATCACTTTGCCTCTTTGAACTTTAATCTTCATTCCACAATTCGAGGACTTGGTTGCATCAAGATTTTGGTGCCTAATTAGGGGCAGAGATTTCTGATTTTGAGGAATCTCATTGGGCGGAATTCTTGAGATTGGAGGAATTCCGCTAGCCCTTATCATGTTCAAGTAACTTAGCCAATCCTGCCCTTGGGCCATTGCTTACTAATCCATCTGCAACCAAAACCTTAAGTTAGGATTAAAGGTGTTTCTCACTCATGTTGAAGTCTGATTTTGCCTCTCGTTATCCTTTCTTGATCTGATTGACATCCTCCATTCAAGACTTGGCCTCTAAACTATGTCAAGTTGCCTCTGAATGCCCTCAAGACTCCCTACTTAAGCTCAAAGCCTTGACTGATTTTGATCTTTCCCTCACTTATTTGACTTAATCAAACTCCTCTTCAACTGGAGACTTGAAGTTGCTACCACCTAAGACCTCTAGACCACCTACTCCTACAACTGAAGTGAAAAGGGGTGGTCCCCATTTGTAATGGGGTGAGGTGTGAAAACCTCTAACAACAAGACCCTCCCAGATTTTGCAGAATTTCTAGAAATGACCAAGATAACCAAAATTCATCCAACTTGATGTTGCAAAAACAAAACTGCCCCTTTCTGAAACTAGAGACACCAAGTACAGCTTCCGAAATTGAAACAACGATTTTGATGAGAAAATCAGCAACTCCTTGTGCAGATTGTTGCCCCGGCAACTCTAGGTGCAATTTAGAACAGCTGCAAGAAACAACAATTTTTGTGGAAAAAACTGACAAAACCCTGCGATGTTTTATTTCAGAAAAAAAATAAAAACCTTGAGACCTGCAACACTAGTCATGATTTACTTTGAAATAAATTAGGAAACCTAGAAATGCTTTTTGAGGAGAAAATAAAAAAAACTAGACACAATTTAAGGAAAACAATTGATTAAAACCCAGACGTTGAAATATCAGTGTGTCTCTGACACAAAATCCGAGACACATATCAGCATATAGAACTTCATTTTTGAGGGAAAATGGTAAAACTCTTGTACAAAACCTTTTTTGACAAAAAACGTACAAAACTCACAATAATTTTTTTAGGAAAAAATAATAAAACCTAACCACAATTTTTTTAAAGGAAAAAAATTATAAAAGCCATCACTAATTTTTAATGGAGAAAAATTAGAAAAACCAAGCAATAATTTTTAAAGGACAAAATTAGAAAACCCATCAGTATTTTTTTAATGGAGAAAAATTGGAAAAATTGAACACTATTTTTTTAGGAAAAGAATTAGAAAATCCACAAATAGCACATAAAAGGGTCGTGGAATACAAATGTAGCATTTCCCACGGACCCACAAACTGCCAAAATATAAGTAGAGGCTCTTTTTGAAGCAAGAACTCAAAACCATAGCCACTGAAGAGAAAATCAAATTGAAACCCTGCAAAACTTCCTATTGGAGTGATAACAACTTTAAATCACAAAAAGACATGTATTAGCATATAGAACTTTATTTTTGAGGGAAAATGGTTAAACCCTTGTACAAAACCTTTTTTGACAAAAAACGTACAAAACCCACAATAATTTTTTTAGTAATTATAAAACCTTACCACAGTTTTTTTAAAGGAAAAAAATTATAAAAGCCATCACTAATTTTTTATGGAGAAAAATTAGAAAAACCAAATAATACTTTTTTAAGTACAAATTTAGAAAACCCATCACTATTTTTTTTATGGAGAAAAAATGGAAAAATTAAACACTTTTTTAAGGGAAAAAATTAGAAATTCCACAAATAGCACATAAAAGGGTCGTGGAATACAGACGTAGCATTTCCCACAAACCCACAAACTGCCAAAATATAAGTAGAGGCTCTTTTTGAAGTGAGAACTCGAAACTGTAGCCGCCGAATAGAAAATCAAACTAAAACCTTGCAAAACTTCTTGTTGGAATGATAAAAACTTTAAATCACAAAAAGAAGCCCTCTTGTGGACAGAAAGAAACCCTCATAAAAAGCACTATGAGCCAGGACTTTCCTTCTGCTATGTGCATAGAAGGAAGAAGTAACAAAATTGACGCCGAAGAAATGCGTGCTAAGGCAGAAGAAAGAACACCAAAAATCCTCTTTCGCGCATAGAGGGCACCAAAACATGCACATGAGTTGCACAAAAAAGTGCATTGAGAAAAAGTCGTGTTGTTAAAACAAGAGTATGCAGAACCCTCACACAAACCGCGGAAATCCATGAATCGTAGGAGAAACGAATGTCGCGGAAAGAAATACAGAAGCCACCGCTTATACAGGTCGCACACAAAAAAGGAAACATGGGAATAAAGAACAATTGTGTGGGCGCTATTGAACATAGACGAAAACAAGTGCAAAACATAGTTGCGATCTATAGGTAATGCGGGTGACAGTGCGGGAGAAGAAGAAAACCCTCCTTCAAAAAATGCTTCAATGATTTCAACAAAAAACCTCCAACGATTTCATTTCATAAAAAAAACACATTTTTGGAAAAAATTCTAGATAAGAAGAGGTGATGAATTTATTAAAGAACCCTGTCAACTTGCTCTGATACCATGTTATGGTAAATTGATGTATCAAGCAAAGGAGATGAAGGCTCCTTAACTTGATTTACAAAGATGATGTTTCTAAATGAAGCAATCATGAATTGAAGACAAAAAAGGAAACTTCTTAAAGCAACTAAGATGACCATTAAGGAAAATTACAATATTTTAATAGAGATGTAGAAGAGCATTGTCATTCTATGAATAAAACTTCTTTGCCTTCTACAAACTCTGCACAAATTTCTTGTGAGAAATGAGCTCTAGAAAACATGTTTAAATAGCCTCCAAATAGCTACGCCCTCTCGTTTTATGTCTTTAATTAATTTAACACTTATTTTATTTCCCAATGTGGTATCCAAGTCTTAGAAGAGGCCATTTATTAAAATTTATCACTTAATTTTAATATTGACGCCCATATAGTCCTTCATCACAAATATTTAAATAATAATATAGTCAAATCTTTAATTTAACTTTACAAAATAGCAACTTACTTTTATTTAATTAAAAATCCCTAGACTAAATCAAATATCATGATATCACCAATAACTGCATCCATCGACACATTGAAAAATTAGCAATATGAGAATGAACTTAGTTTGTGCCTAGGATTGACTTACCAAAAATAGTAAGAGTGGGGGAATCAACCAAAATATTCCAAAAAATGCTTTACAGAGATCTCAAACTTCCAAGCTCAAAGAAACACGTCTCTATTGGAACAAACTTATTATGCAAGCAATTGGTAAAATAATAAATGAATGATCAAACGATCATTTATAGAGATACAAAAGACGTTGGCTCTACAAAGAAACAATCGTAAAATAGAAAGTATCTAATATTTACATAAGTTACAATATTGACCATTAAATAAGAAATAATAAAGATATTATTCCAATACCCTCCCTTAATGATCAATCTATCAACTACGCCAAGTTGCCCCTTGGATTTTACAAACTTTGCTAGGCTTAGACTTGGTGAGAATATTTGTTGTCTAACCCATAGTCGGAACAAACAGCAATTGAATTGATCCATCTTTAACTAGCTCTCGAATGAAATGACAATGGAGGTCAACATGCTTGGTTCTATCGTGGAAGACGGAATAATTGGCTAATTTGAGCACCCTTTGATTGTCACAGTACAGGGGAGTAGGATCTGCTTGAGACATTTGCACGTTTGAAAACATCCTCTGAAGTCAAACTGCCTCACAAGATGCTTTAACTGTTCCTCGATACTCAACTTTTGTCGAGTAAAGAGCCACTGCCTGTTGCTTCTTGCTAGTCCATGTGACTGCACCGGATACCAAATTGAAAACATACCCAGATGTTGATTTTTTGTCATCGACGGAACTTGCCCAATTTGAGTTTGTAAAACCAATAAGTCTAGGATCGTGACTTCTGCTGTACAGAGGACCAAAATCAGAAGTGTCCACATAATGCAGCACATGCTTCGCTACTACCCAATGATCAACCTTGGGGGCTATCATGAAGCGTGAAATCTAGCTCACTGCAAAACTGAGATAAGGCCTAGTAGCAGTAAGGTAGATGAGACTGCCCACCAATTGCTTGAATGCTGATTCATTCACCATAGCTGAATTTGATTTGGCTGTCAGCTTCAGCCCTTTCTCCATAGGTGTGGATGCAGGTTTGCAATCTTGCATCCAAAACTTGTCCAGCACTGTGGGCATACTTAGACTGAGATAAGAAAATACAACCTCCAGTCTGCCAAACTTCAACACCTAAACAATAGTGTAGAAGTCCCAAGTCTCTGATGTCAAATGATTGACACAAACTGTGTTTGATCTGATCGATCAAATGTGCCAAACTACCAGTGACACTCTTGCGATATGTTATATGCCTCTCTTCTGATTATACTTGTACAATATATTATTGCTGATTGCTGACATGGTGGGAATCACAGTCACTGCTTTCTTGACATGTTTTTATTGCCACGTCCTTAATCTTTCCTTGTATGTTTGATGTTAGATTGGGCTCATGACAACAATTGGCCTTATGGAGGATAAAATCTGGCAATAAAGGGGAGAAATTTTATGGATTATTTGTACTCTTAAAAAAGTTTCCAATGATATTGATATCAATTGAGTGATATATTTTCAATAAAAAATAGAAAATGAAAGTTGAGTGATATATAATAAATATATGTTTCTGTGTGTCTATATAGTTAAATATGTACTTGTATATATTATAAGTCTCTGAATAATTTTATATATGTATAAGCTGTACATGGATGATAAACGTTGACCTTGTCACTCAATCATTTTTTAGTTGTCATACAGAATATCCTGTCTTCTCTGTTAAGAGCACATACTTCATTGTAGATTATTTCCCGACAATAAAAGTTGGATTCGTAAACTGCATTGCTTTGCAATTTTAAAAACTCTTAAATATCTTATATGTCAACCTAATGAAACTGAAGATTCAGATGTTCTATTTCTTGCAGGTAATTTGATTGCTCGGGATCCATCTCAGAGCATATTTTTTAAAGATGGTTCAAGTAAACTACAATTTCTGAGTCTGTTCAAATTAAGGTAGGAACTTGATTTTATACCTGAACATTGAAATTTGGAGATGGACTGGATTTTGTGACAAAATAAGGTGGGACTTGACATGATGTTGTAAGCCACTTATGAACTTCTAATTCAGAAAAATTGAGAACATGGTGCCTGTCTGTGTGCTACAAATGTACTTGCCATGTGGTAGAGTATTAAATGGGAATTTATCATTTTCATTGAAACAACATGTTCTTTGCTGTAAATTGGTACTTTACTAAACATGGATGTGCCAAATTTCTACACGTGAATCAATTTGCAGCAATGAAACCTCATTTGGAGCCTTATAATGTAGAAAGATAACATTCTGCTATAAGCATCGAGATTTCTTTACGTGGGATTTTACTCTGATACATATGTATTGCTTGTGTTATTGTGTGTCTAGGGTCATTTCAGTATATGTTTATAAATGTAGCATTTAACTCAAAATGCATCCCGATTGCCTTGTACAATGTTGCTAAGAGTGTTGGGTCACTACATAGTATGTCTGGCTCAGATTATTGTTTGGGAACTGAATTTGACAATTTGTACACATCTTTCAATGCAAATGTTTTTCAGATTTTCTGCATGGATGTGCATATAAACTGGAGTGATTAATGTTATGCTAAGTACATATAGCTAAAATGCATGCGGTAGGGCTATATTACAACTTCAACAAGAAAAATGCCTAGTACGGCCATGTCTTTCAGTTCATGTTAATACAGCATGATAAATGCCTCCTTGAGTGAGCTTGCACAAACAAGACCAAGGATTTAGTTTGGCCCAATTTCTTTTAAGAGTCTATAGCAACACCTATCATATGTACATATAAGGAAATTTGCATGATTGTAATAAATATGGGGATCACACATCTTATTTGCATGTATTAAGTTATTCAAAGATGCCAGTACACTGTGCAGTTTTACACCTACAACGAGGTATTGGGTGAATATTCATACACTGGTAAGAATGATATGTTTGTGTCTTCTCCATACTTCCCAAGGAGAATGGACAAATGGAAATCATTTCTACTCACACTTGCATCAATGTGTTAGTGGCAAGGTTTTTGGCTAGATCATCATTTGGTTCTATTTCTCTATATTTGGGGAATCAACTCATAAAGCACATGTGTTAATGTTATTTGCTTGGTCTCTTTACCACTGTGTCCTGAGTGATGGGAAATGTGCATGTATGCTCTGCAATCCACCTATGTTACATGTAGTAAGGAATTGCTTCCAGAGATGTACACCAAATAGTCAAATTGTGTATCTAGTTTTTCACCTGGAAGTTGTTTTGCAAATTTAACTTGTTTTCTAACATTTTTTTAAATTAATTGGACACTGCAACAGTATATGGGAATTCATGCTTTCTTGTTCACCTCCTAGTTTAATCTCATTGTCAATTTCTAAGATGGAAAATGTACAGCGACAAATGTGAATGTAAGAGTGGGTAAATGCAGTCCAACCTTGAAGTACATTATTTGTTGTTGTGTTTGTAACTGACAGACCCTTCGATTTACCTTTTTATCCTAGTTACTGAACTACTGATGGTACACAAATTGTTTATTTAAGACTGCTTATGAACCCTGTTTGAGACACTACTGTTATACCTTTTGACTTAGGTTAATTTTTTTTAATTTCATCTATTTCCAGTTATTATTGTTTAGGGTTTTCTCACCATATAACACTTTCATTAAAATATAATTCTGTGTATCAAGCATTACACTATTTAATGTATTCTTATTCTTTGGGATAGCATCCTATTAATATTGTTTTGCTCCTTGTGACCATTTGCAACAACTTAAGCAAATACTGTGTCGTTTTATCATGTGATAAATTGATAGTTTTCAGTTTAATGGTCATGTTGATGCAAGTTTTATGACCGCTTCAACATATAGGATGAAACGCTTAACATTCTAGGATGGAATACTAAATATCAATTCCACTCTTGAAAAAGGAAGCTTAGAAGCGAAACAAAGTATATGATTGTGTGATCAGCTAAACAACCTCAAGGTTCCTTCTTATTGTAGACTTAACTTAGTTGTGTTAATGTGATTTGCTGGGTATCACAAGGGGACTTATGCTATTCATTCAAAGGATATCAACTTTGCAAATATGAATGATTTGGCAGTGATGGCTCTTCAACTACTTCTACTCAAACAAATTGCAAATAGGATAAAGGGTTTAAGAATCTAATCTAGCTTAAACAATGTAAGAGACTATTGATGGTGAGGTGAGACTCTAACCAGTCCTTGCTTCGCCAAATAAACGACACAAAGGAGGGTGGTTGCTTCTAAGGATGTATGGATGATTTTCATATTGTCAACACTCATTCAAATACTTAATAATGACACAATCCAAATGAATCTATTCAATTGAAGTTAAATGCTTGCAATAAGGGCCAGACTAACCTTACATTGATACTTGCAATCAACAAGTACCAAAAGGTAAGCATACTAGTTTGACCATAATTCGCCAACAAACATATCTTCCATTCATCTATTTCTATTTCTTGTCAACATAAATAAAATCCTATTCTAAGTGAGAAAATGTAGAAAACATGCAATACTCCAAAACTTCACAAACATTCACCATGATAATGACAACAATCTCTGCAAATCTCTCTCTTACAAATGAGAAGACCTTGCCTTATATAAGGAGCTCATTTACAATGAATGACCAAGATTGATTCAAGATCAAGGGCCTAGATTAATAAAACATAGCCCTAGTGTAACTACCAGCTTCAAGTACTAAATGGTTATCCAATTACAATAAAAGCACCACCTTGTGGGCCAATGAAAAACTTACATTGCTTTTATGGACCAATGATAAAATTGTTTAGGTAGAGGCATTAGGTGCCCTTCACATGTGCACTTGTAATGATTTGATTGGATGTTCTTGGACATGTGCATATGGAATTTTTTGATTGGTTGAAGATGATTGTGCACCACCTCATCATGTTTATCATATAAACTTGATCAATTCCTAGGTGATGAACAAATATCTCTTGATACTTAACATTATCAAGCCCTCAATTGTGATGACATATGTTTCCAAATTGCTTCATCTTCACAAATCCTCTCTGTCTTTTGGAAGTCTTCTCATTTGAGTGGCTTGAGCTTACTTGATATTCAAAAAATGATAAGGTACTTCATGTAAATGGATTATTTCACTTGGTCCAATTGAACTTGGATTTGCAAAGGAAATTGAAGTTTGTGATGATCTAAACTTGTTCATATTATTTGCATAATTTGTTCTTTGCATTCTATCTTGAGAATCTGGTATTGAACTTGGATTGGCATCTTCACTTTTTTGATCTTTGGCCTTGAACATCAGCTTGCTTGTCTTTTTGTTGTGGATGTTGAACCTCATCATTGTTGACCTTAGAATCCCTTGGACTTGCAGCTCCTCATTATCTATGCCTTACTTGAAATCTTGAAATGAAAGGCCTCACTTGCAGATTCTCAATCCCTTGATCTTGAATCCACGCTACCTCCTTCCCTTGAACAACTTGCAAAACAATTAAAGGAATTCATTGTGATATTGCTATCAGGATTCAACTGTGTAGGTTTTTGAGTCAAACTCATTGACCCATGATTCATGAGTAGTGGTTCAACACGAACCCATCTCTCATGAGAATGAATGGAACACTTAGCACTCATTGGATCTAGGTGATGCTCACAGAGGTGAAGCATCGGGACTTCCTGGGAGGTCACCCATCCCAGTACTACTCCAACTCGAGCGCGCTTAACTACGGAGTTTCCTCCATGGTTAAACCCACTCTACTTGCATCCTCATTTTCAAAACCTTCACCAAGTGTTGTGCCTTATGAACCATTCATTAGAAAGCCCCTTAAGCTCATCAATTGATAAGTAGGAGATATTTTCCACAGCAAGTCAAATTGTGATATTGCTATTAGGATTCAACTGTGTAGGTTTTTGAGTCAGACTCGTTGACCCATGATTCATGAGTAGTGGTTCAACACGAACCCATCTCTCATGAGAATGAATGGAACACTTAGCACACATTGGATCTAGGTGATGCTCAGAGAGGTGAAGCACCGGGACTTCCTGGGAGGTCACCCATCCCAGTACTACTCCAGCTCGAGCGCGCTTAACTACGGAGTTTCCTCCATGGTTAAACCCACTCTGCTTGCATCCTCATTTGCAAAACCTTCACCAAGTGTTGTGCCTTGTGAACCATTCATTAGAAAGCCCCCTTAAGCTCATCAATTGATAAGTAGGAGATATTTTCCACAGCAAGTCAAATTGTGATATTGCTATCAGGATTCAACTGTGTAGGTTTTTGAGTCAAACTCATTGACCCATGATTCATGAGTAGTGGTTGAACACGAACCCATCTCTCATGAGAATGAATGGAACACTTAGCACTCTTTGGATCTAGGTGATGCTCACAGAGGTGAAGCACCGGGACTTCCCAGGAGGTCACCCATCCCAGTACTACTCCAGCTTGAGCGCGCTTAACTACGGAGTTTCCTCCATGGTTAAACCCACTCTGCTTGCATCCTCATTTGCAAAACCTTCACCAAGTGTTGTGCCTTATGAACCATTCATTAGAAAGCCCCTTTAGCTCATCAATTGATAAGTAGGAGATATTTTCCATAGCAAGTCAAATATCTCCGTAGTTAAGCGCGCTTGAGTTGGAGTAGTACTGGGATGGGTGACCTCCCGGGAAGTCCCAGTGCTTCACCTTTGTGAGCATCACCTAGATCCAATGTGTGCTAAGTGTTCCATTCATTCTCATGAGAGATGGGTTCGTGTTGAACCACTACTCATGAATCATGGGTCAATGAGTTTGACTCAAAAAGCTACACAGTTGAATCCTGATAGCAATATCACAATTTGACTTGTTGTGGAAAATATCTCCTACTTATCAATTGATGAGCTTAAGGGGCTTTCTAATGAATGGTTCATAAGGCACAACACTTGGTGAAGGTTTTGCAAATGAGGATGCAAGCAGAGTGGGTTTAACCATGGAGGAAACTCCGTAGTTAAGTGTGCTCAAGCTGGAGTAGTACTGGGATGGGTGACCTCTAGGGAAGTCCCGGTGCTTCACCTCTGTGAGCATCACCTAGATCTAATGAGTGCTAAGTGTTCCATTCATTCTCATGAGAGATGGGTTCGTGTTGAACCACTACTCATGAATCATGGGTCAATGAGTTTGACTCAAAAACCTACACAATTGAATCCTGATAGCAATATCACAATTTGACTTGCTGTGGAAAATATCTCCTACTTATCAAAGGAATTCATGTTAAGTTTGCAAAAATGATAAATAAAACAGAATTAAGACATTCGTATGGCAAATTTATCTTGATATTGAAGTTGTATCTATGTAATCTTTGTATTGCTAAGTTATCAGTTTGGGTTCAGAGGCGGGTGTGGGTACGTGAACCCTGTATGTGGGTATGTGAAATTTTTTAGGGGTTTGGGTGCTTAAGGGTATGTGTGTGTATATATGCATTATATGTACAAAAAAATAAGAGAAATATACAAAATTGTAAAACTAAATCATTTCATAGTATGATACTTGATCATTGATCGATGCCAAATGCCAAAGATAAATATTAAATGCCAAGTGATAGTAGAAAAATATTCAAATAAGCCATATCAATAGATATCATATATGTCTATGTTCACAATTCCAGTGAAAATTGTTACAATTACTGAATTACAAAATGTAGTTCATGAAATACAATTTAATGTTCATCAATCATCAAGGGGATTATTAAAATAATCATTGTCTATTGGAGTTTGAGTGGCTGCAAGATCAAGACCATCATCATCTTTTGAACCCAAAGAGGTTCCACTTGCACTAGATGCACCATGTGGTATGTCATCATCATCATCATCCACATAAACCATAGTGGCTCTAGCAAGATCCTGAATGGTTGCATCCAAGTTAGCAGACTTGGGTGCTACATCCCAAAGCTTCGTTGTCCCTTGTTTGTATTGGGGATCCTTATGTGACACGACACAAATTGTAATGAATAAACACCAAGTCTTTAGATCTTTTTGCACCCAACTGATTAGGCTTCATTGATTGGATAAAGGAGTATGTACTCCAATTCCATTCAGCGGCATAAGAGCTTGCAACCTAGAGAGAAAACTAACAAAATAAAAATTAAAAAATGCAAAATAAATTCAAGAATGTTAAGTGTTAATTCTACAATACATGCGGCAAAAAAAAGACAAAAAAACTTACTTTTGAGAGGATCTTGATTGCAAGAAGTTGTAGGTTTATATAATCTTGACCATGGACATACCACCATGTAGTAGCATCCATTTTGGATTGGTCTTTGACAGCACAAAAGTGCTATATTACCACGGAGATAGGGCATATGCAAGGAGGTGCAATGGTTTGGTCATCTTGTTCCAACGATGAAGAACAATTGCTTCCACCCTTTTGTAAAAGGTGTCTTCAGGATCATTCTCCTTTATATTACCATTTTTATTTTCTCCAACATTGTGTCCATGCTATCATAGACATCCCCCAAGCATGGTGCATCTGTATCAACAAACTGAAGCATAGACATGATAGGTTCGGTGAATTCCAATACATAATCCACACGAACCCACCGATCATCAAAGATCAATGCTTTGACCTTTTGGGCCCTCTCTAGATTTGATTGCTTCCATATACCCCATTGGTTGCTAATAACCATTTGACTTAATGCCTCTTTCACCTTTACAAGTTGTCTCAGAACAATTGTGTGAGATGCAAACTCGTCTTAGCAACCTAAGAACATGTTAATAGTAAGTTAATAACACATTTAAAATATGTAAATAACGCCATAAAATATTTTATTCAATTATGTAAAACATGACATAAATGAAACTATGAAATTAAATAAATTAAATTTACCTTCAACAATTCCAATTTTGATAAATTTGTGAAAATTGCATGTGACATAAGGTGGTTTGTTTCAAATGCCTGGATCTCCTCGGGTTGCTGGTACATTTCTTTCACCCACTCTATTTGGGTGCGAATTGCTTGCATCATCAAATTGAGAGTGTATGGTGCACGGTGTGTCATGTCCTTGGGTTGAAGCCCTATTGTGATATCTTCACCTATTTCACACCAATTTTGTGAAGTCTCTATGAGACAAAATTAAAAGTGACAAGGAAAGAAAAACGATTAAAAGATTTAATTATAACTAATAATCAAAATATGAAATATAAAATAAATGATAATTAATAATATAATTAACGGATTATATAATTTATTATTTATCATTACAATAATTAACAATATACAATACTAATATATTATAATAATAATAGATTATTAACCATCTATAATAATAATAGATTATTAACCATCTATAATAATAATATATTATTAATTAATATAATAATAATTAATAATAAAATTAAAATGCTAAATAGTATTAATTATTAAATAAACAATACACATATATTAGTTATGTTATTATAGGAGACTATGTGTCATGTCCCTCTATTTTGAAGATCTTCGGTGATATCCTCATCTAGAATTGTAGAATCTCTAAAAAGATGAAATGACAATAATAAAATTCTAAAAATATTTAAGTAATAGAATACCATTAATAGTAATAATAATAAATTAATAAATGAATAATTATGATATATTTATTAAATTAACTATAATATATTATTATCAAAATAATATAATATGGAAACGAATATTGTAAAATAATAATAATTAATAATATATATAATATGTTAAATATATGTTATATTATACTTATTATCATTATTGTATATATTATAAATATATACAATATATTGTATTACTAATATAATTATGTAACTTAATTAATATAATACATATATTAATTAAATATAAAACAAACTATACTATATTAAATCTAATATCAAGCGATTAGAATGAATAGTCGCGACTCGCTACCATAAGCATAGATAAGATGTCAAAGTAGAGAATGCGGAGGATCACCTGGGGGTTTGGAGATAATATACCGGGCACAACAACGATAGGCTACAGATGGCGACAACCATGGAAAAGGATAGACAGCGAGCATGGAAGATAAAGTTAGTAAGTAGACGGGACTCAGTCTATAAAGTACATATGATCGGGGATAGTAACATATATTAGGAATCAAATATACATCAGTGGACAGGGGAGAAAATCAGATTATCAGGGGGAGATACAATGAATATAGTGATCATGGTTAAACTAGCGACTGAACCACAATGGACTACAAGACATTTGATTTTGCGGGACTCATAGAGCCGAGTCGTAAACTATTTTCTAATTGAAATGAGATACTAGGAACGGTCTTTGAATGAAGATGTTTGTGAAGTCGATGCACAACTGTTCTATTTAAAATTCCATACACGATAGCCGTTTGTCTGGGATATCTGGAGATTGCACGGGAACATAATTCATTGGGAATTTCAATCTAAACAAATTAAGCAACCACCATAGTAGTTCTTGCAACAGAGATACCTCATCTATGAGGCACCTATATCATTAATCCCAAGTTTCACTATGGGGCGGATATGTTCAGTAGCATCTAGATTAATCAAGCCCTCATGAATATATTATGCTAGGCAATGGTCTTTGTCACAAATATCCAATGCATCAGAATTATACACTAGGGTCCGTCAGATAATGGATACATAGACATATAAAAAAACATTTCCTACAGTTCATTCACGACATACACAATAGTGGATAAAATGAACAGATTTTGGATTGAAAAACAAAAAGGAAATATAATGATCAATCTAGCATTTGAATATCCATTCAAAATACAAATAACACTTAAAATATCCAATGAGCAATAAATAAGGGAAGAAGGAAAAGTTAAGTTGGATGGAGAGAGAGCCATTATGGATTATGTATAGATTTTTATAACAGAATCAGATCATGATATTTTACATCTAGTACTAATATCAAGAGAGGCCGGAAAATATCATGCATTCATTATGAAGGAGATAGATTACAAATTAGATATAGTTCAAATCGAAATAAGAGATTAAGAAAATAGATGAAAATAACAAAGATTATTAGTTATTCATAATGGAAGGAATAAGGACTTAAAGTAAGATTTATCTTGTTAAAGGGCATAAAGTTATGTGTTGAGTCATCCTACAATTCTTATTCAATGGAATTTGTGATTTGAGGGCCAAAATAGGGACAAACCCCAATAGGGGACATTACACTATGTAACTAGCTGTGACCCTTAGGAGAGTCGTCTCTCCTCAAATATACAAGGAAAGGATTTTAAGGATTATATGGGGGGGGGGAACCAGCAATCCACCAGCTCATTGAACAGTAAGAAGGAGAAGGCAAGGCTTGTTTGCAATGCAAGGAAAGGAAGGAAACAAAGAGCGACAGTTTTGGCATGGATATGGAGAGTATAAGAAAACTGACATTTGCTGTATATCACCCACTGAATATATAGCGTTTGCTTGTATAGACTGTCTATTTGTACTCAACGGTTTACTGTTACTGCCTATTGATTATATATAATCTATTCGTATGTGGCTACTACTGATATTGCCAAGGTTGCGGCAGAGTCTGACTCTAGTCAACGGCATCAACAAAGACTATTTGACCCGGAAAAATACAACAAGCAATATGCTGAGTGATGACGATGAAGGGAACTACACTATCAAGCTGTTCATTGAAATGAGCCCAATGATATTACTGAGAAAGCATATCTGCTCTCACACCACAAAGAACACAATGATATTAAACCAGCGATGTTTCCTGGAACTATGATTCCCTTCCTCAATAAGGAATTCCTAAGGACAGATGATATATTATATTTTGGCATGAAAGACAACACTGATAAATTGTTAGACAATAAATAATTGATTAGTTGGCAATTAAGAAAGGAATTGATAGTGTCATCACCTTGGATGAATAGTGGATAAGGGATAGACCTTTATAATAAATTAAGAAGTAATATTACAAACAACCATTATGATGAACCACAATCAGGATTTATTCATGGAACGGTGCGTTTAGAAATTGTTATGAAAGACACCCAATATGAATATACAAGGGACATGTCTCTTAGTCTTTCAAAGGTATAAAGAGTCATTGGTGGGATCATTCCCAGGATATAACATGGACTAATTACCTTTTAAGAGGGATCACAAGATTATTAATAATAAATGAAATATAAGATTATGATATACAATTTGTATTGATTAGATTGAAGAGGAAATCTTCAAATGGGAGATTATATAATAGAGGCTACATTTCTTGGAGAAGGAAGGAATCAAAGAACATTACACATGGATTATTGATAAAATGGAAAAATAAGAAATAGGTCTATCGATGGAGACCAAACTGGTCTTAATTTAAAAGGATATAATATAAAAGAATATAATTAATATTGCTAACAAGTGTGGTGTAACGACCAATGATGCTGCAATGTATCTATGAGTAGGGAACATCACAAGTTGTCATTTCCATGGGCAATCCAAACTCTAATTGGGAATTTTAGGGCAAATTCAGTAAGGTCCTAGTTGGGGACGTTACAAGTGGTATCAGAGCATGTTCTTGCCAACCTGAGGGACATTATGATGAATTGATTACTCCAAGAGATGAATATGGTCTTGGTTGGACGTTCTTGCCTCTTTGGGGCTAAGTGGTGATTATTACCTGAGGAGAAGAATTTGGTATTCTTGCCTCTTGTGGACTAAGTGAACTATGTCTACACATACTCATATGTATGCTTTGTTTTTGAAATTCATGCCTCTTGTCTAATATGGAGTTCAAGAATAAAAAAGAAATGTGGAGTTGATGTAGGGGAGAAGATATAGGTAAGAGGATTAAGGTTGCCATTAGACCACCTTGATGAATGCCAAATCTCTACCCACCAAGGCCAAGAGGGTCAAAGTCCCACTCTTGGGCTTAGATTGGACAAACCAAGTATCCCACTACATACCTCGTATCATTCTTACCATGAGAGATGTTTAAAGTTGCCCATCTATGTAGACCACCTTGATGGATGCCAAAGTTCTGCCATTAAGGCCCAAGAGGGCCAAAGTTTTGCTCTTGGGCTTAGGTTGGACAAACTAAGAAGGATAAGATTACCATCTAAGTAGACCATCTTGATGGATGCCAAAGTTCTGCCATCAAGGCCAAGAGGGCCAAAGTTCCACTCTTGGGCTTAGGTTGGACCATAGTTACAACTGCCCTGGGGGATAGGGGGATGTTGGAATGCGGCGACAAGTTTATGGGTAGGGGGGATAGAGGGGCATCAATTTCGGGACGACGACGGGGGACGGGAGGGGGTGTATACTATATACTATACATGTGGTACTTAAAATGCTCATTATGAAAAAATGTATAACAATATAAGACATAAAGATGTAAAACTAGTGTAACACGGGGGCGCACGCCTTGGCAAAAAACCCAGGAGTACCGGGTGCAGGGATGTCCCTAGGATGAGTACTCCACGCACCCGAGCACCCCTGCCAGCGGCCGTGGTTCGCCGCACTGCAGCCACACCCGTCTCCATACCGGTTGGGTGCTCGGGATCTTGGGTGCGAGGGTGCGGTACTTGGGGTGCTGCCCAGGCGTCCCTCAACCGCACCCGAGATGCCCAAAAAGCGAGTTTTCAAAGTTTTTTTAAATTTTTTTTGAGTTTCCAATTTTTTAGTGTAGGGCGGGGAGGATTTATACAAATATAACATTTAAGTATAAGTTTGATTTATTTAATTTCTTATACTTTAAGTTATATTTGTATAAATGCTTTCAGAATGTTTGAGATAAGTTCCAGCTTCATAGGAGTTAAGATGCAGATTCTAGATTTTGGGGGTTATCGAAAAATTCCAGACTAAGCCAAATTTCAGGATTCAGCAAGCCTTCAATAGGGTTACCTCCCAAAATCCATCATGGCTTTCTAAGGTCGAACTGAAGCTTGCAAAAGGATTCTCAAAGGGTTTTAACTCGGTTTATCACAAATCACTTGGTTTCGACCCCATCTCTATGACAAACTTACCTTAGCTCTCGTCCAAATCAGACATATATGACTTCCCAACAGGCCAAAATCACTCAAACCTCATTTGCCAAACCTAGGGACTTGAAAACAGCCACCAACAAAGACTACCTAAGACCTAGTTATGAAGACTTTGACATTGATGATTGATCATGATTCATTATATCATATCATGCTACTGTGCTCATTGTAATCATGATCATTTTGATATATCATATTTCATATTTGAACAATGAATTTTGAATCTTTGATAGAAGTTTAGAACATGATTCATTATGTTAGTATGTTACTATGTTGAGTGTTCAATGATTCTAGTTCGTGTTGCAAATTTGCTATGTTCAAGTATTTGGTATGTTATATTGAAACGTCTTTTCATAATTAGCATTTCAAGTTATATATGTATAGTATGCAGCCCCCCTCCTCCTCCCCCCCCCCCCCCCCTGTACCCCTGCTGCCGCCCCCCCCACCATCCCGAAATTGAGGCCCCTTTTTTTCTCACACCCGAAACTCGTCCCGGTGTTCCCCCCGTCCCCGACGTACCCCCGTGCCGGTGTTACATTGTGTAAAACAATAAAATAGGAAATTTGAATTATTATTACTAAATACTTGAACATTGCATTGAACATTGAATAATAAAATTTTAAATAGTCGAATCAGCCAATGGAAGAGTTCTATTATATAGTAGATATCAAAAGTATGAGTATCTAATCATAAAGATGATTACATTGAGTAGCATGATATGAATATCAAAACAAGTACAAAACTACAAAATCAAAATTCCATAAAACAAATAAAAAATGTTTTAAAAAAAAAAATGCACTTTATCTATGTGCCGTGAAGGGGGACGCCTAATGGGTTGAGGGACGCTGTTGCGTCCCCCCTGTCCCCTTTGGGGATGTCCTCGTGTTTCCGGTAGACAATGACGATTTGGGTGGCGTCGTTGGGGATGCTGTCCCCACGTCCCCAATGCATCTCCGTTCCGGGAACGCTGGGGATTTGGGGGATACGCGTCCTCGGGGTACACTTGGGTTGGACAAACTAAGAAGGATAAGATTGCCTCTTTGGGGCTAAGTGGTCAATATTACCTGATGAAAAGAATTTGGTATTCTTACCTCTTGTGGGCTAAGTGAACTATGTCTACACATACTCATAGGTATGCTGTGTTTCTCAAATTCATGCCTCTTGTCTAATATGGAGCTCAAGAATAAAAATGAAATGTGGAATTGATGTAGGGGAGAGATGTAGGTAAGAGGATTAAGGTTGCCATCTGAGTAGACCACCTTGATGGATGCCAAAGTTCTACCACCAAGGCCAAGAAAAGTCCCATTCTTGGGCTTAGATTGGAAAAACCAAGAATCCCACTACATACCTCGTACCATTCTTGCCATGGGAGATGTTTAAAGTTGCCATCTATGTAGACTACCTTGATGGATGCCAAAGTTTTGCCATCAAGGCCAAGAGGGCCAAAGTTTCACTCTTGGGCTTAGGTTGGACAAACTAAGAAGGATAAGATTGCCATGTAAGTAGACCATCTTGATGGATGCCAGAGTTTTGCCATCAAGGCCAAGAGGGAAAAAGTTCCACTCTTGGGCTTAGGTTGGACAAATTCAAAAGGATACGATTGCCATCCAAGTAGACCACTTTGATGGATGCCAAAGTTTTGCCATCAAGGCCAAGAGGGCAAAAGTTCCACTCTTGGGCTAAGGTTGGACAAACTAAGAAGGATAAGATTGCCATCTAAGTAGACCACCTTGACGGATGCTGAAATTCTACCATCTAAGTAGACCACCTTGATGGATGCCAAAGTTTTGCCATCAAAGCCAAGAGGGCTAAAGTTCCGCTCTTGGGCTTAGGTTGGACAAACTAAAAAGGATAAGATCACCATCTAAGTAGATCACCTTGATGGATGCCAAAGTTCTGCCATCAAGGCCAAGAGGGCCAAAGTTCCACTCTTGGGCTTAGGTTGGACAAACTAAGGGGGTTATGATTGCCATCTAAGTTGACCACCTTGGTGGATGCCAAAGTTTTTCCACCAAGGCCAAGGGGGCCAAAGTTTTGCTCTTGGGCTTAGGTTGGTCAAGTTGAGGAGCCTACTATGATTCCCTATCACTCCTACCGTGTTGAGCTAATTAACTATTTGGGATGAGGCATAAATAGGGAAGCAAAACAAGCATCTTGCCAAGTAGACCACCTCACGTGGATGCCTAATACCTACCACCAAGCCCAAGAGGGCCAAAGTTCCGCCCTTGGGTTTAGTATGGGATTGGCTTGGACTAACTTATATTGGCTCAATTTCTATGAGCCAAATTAATAATGATAGTAGCATAGGAAATTACATTTTGATTTGATATATACATCCAACTAGCTAATGTTATTAATCTGTATGGATATATATATGCACTTGTGTTCACTTTGTGGTTGCAGGGTTTATAGTCAAAAGCATAATGAAGAAATAAATTTTGTAAAACATTTCCCTAACACTGGCTTGTGGCAAATTGTAAGTTGTAGGTTTTAATCAGAGACTAACAAAGTTTATATGAGGTGTATACATTGTGTATGCTTCGTCTCTTCATGCATTCATGTCTCTACTCCGTGTAGGCTTCGTGTCTTCATGCATCAATGTGTATTCATATAGTCATATGTATATTTCATACTTTCAAGTGCATACTTCATATGTGGCATATTTTTTTTTGAATAAATAGAATGGAGCAAAAGGTATACTACATTAAAGGCATGTATTCGAATTCAACAACTTTATTAGATTTTACCATCAGGACAACTCACATATCAACTAAGAAAAATATATCCTAGCTATAAAGAGGACTACAAATGAAATCGTCATTGCTTGAGGACAAGCAATTTTTGGAAGGGGAGGATTGTCATGTCCCCGGGTTGAAGCCCTATTGCGATATCTTCACATATTTCACACCAGTTTTGTGAAGTCTCTATGAGACAAAATTACAAGTGACAAGGAAAAAATGATTAAAAGATTTAATAATAAATAATAATCAAAATATGAATTATAAAATAAATGATACATAATTAATAATATAATTAATGCATTATATAATTTATTATTTATCAATGTAATAATTAACAATATATAATAATAACATATAATAATAATAATACATTATTAACCATATATAATAATAATATATTGTTAATATATTATTTATTAATATAATAATAATTAATAATAAAATTAAAATACTGAATAAATATTAAATAAACAATACAAATATATTAGTTAGTTATTATAGGCGACTAAGTAACTAGTCGTAACCCTCAGGAGAGTCTTCTCTCCTCAGATATACAAGGAGGGATTTTTGTTAATATTTGTGGTCTTTTCGGTAAGATCAAAATGCTGAGAATAATAATATATAAACACATCTCATAATCCTTGCATTAAACTCTAAAGAAACCTTATTATATTTGGCAAGAAGGGACGACTTGCATATTAAATGTGATAATTGCAAGAGGGACGACTTATGCAAGTCGGCCTCCCTTCCTTGTTGAGTGGACACCTCTTGATGGCATATATAAGTGAGGTTATGGTGTGAATGAGGAAGCATAGAAAACAGAACATGCCTGCCTAATTCGCACCATAGCAGCAGACAAACAAACTCCTTCTAATCTGATCCAAAGCAATTACTTTTCATACTAAATATTGCAGCCATTTCTAGAGAAAGTATAGCAGACTTGAGAGAAAACCTAGAGCGAATTATAGCAGACATGAGGAGCGAATTATAGCAGACTTGAGAGCAGACCTAGAGTAAATTATAGTAGACCTGAGGAGTGAATTATAGCAGACTTGAGAGCAGACCTAGAGCAAATTATAGCAGACCTGAGGAGCGAATTATAGCAGACTTGAGGAGTGAAATATAACAGACTTAGAAGCACAATTCATAGCAGATTTGGAGGACAATTTGAAGCAGGCTTAAAGGTTGAATTAATTCAGCTTGAAGGCATCATCAAGGAGAAAACCGGGTATTATCTATTCCTTCATTTATCTATATTTTGATAGGGCCTAAATCTTAGTTTTGAAAGATCATCTATAGATTGAAATTTCCTTTCAAAGTCTGAAATATTAACAATTTTAAGGATTATAAGGTGGGAACCAGCAATCCACCAGCTCATCGAACAGTAAGAAGGCAAGGCTTGTATGCAATGCAACGAAAGGAAGGAAACAGAGAGTGACAGTTTTGGCATCGATATGGAGAGTATATAAGAAAACTGTCATCTGTGGTATACCACTGAATATATAGCGTCTGCTTGTATAGACTGTCTATTTGTACTCAGCGATTTACTGTTACTGCCTATTGAATATATATAATCTATTTGTATGTGGCTACTACTGATACTGTCAAGGTTGGGGCAGAGTCTGACTCTAGTCGACGACATCAACAGAGTCTCTTTGACCTGGAAAAATACAAGCAGCAGTATGCTGAGTGATAGCGATGAAGGGAACTACACTATCAAGCTGTCAATTGAAATGAGGCCAATGATATTACTGAGAAAGCCTATCAATTTCACATGCAAAGAACACAATGATATTAAACCAGTGATTTTTCCTGGAACTATGATTCCCTTCCTCAGCGATTAAGGAATTCATAAGGACAAGACGATATATTATATTTTGGGATGAAAGACCACTGATAAATTGTTAGACAATAAACAATTGATTAGCTGGCAATTAAGAGAGGAATTGATAGTGTCATCACCTTGGATGAATAGTGGATAAGGGATACACCATTTATAATAAATTAAGAAGCAATATTACAAACAACCATTATGATGAACAACATTAAGGATTTATTCATGGAACGGTGCATTTAGAAATTGTTATGAAAGACACCCAATATGAATAGACAAGGGACGTCTCTTAGTCTTTCGAAGGTATAAAGAGTCATCGGTGGGATCATTCCTAGGGTATAACATGGACTAATTAGCTTTTAGAAGGGATCACAAGATATATCAACAGTAAATGAAATATAAGATTATGATATACAATTTGGTATTGATCAGATTGAAGAGGAAATCATCAAACAAGAGATTATATAATAGAGGCTACATTTCTTGGAGAAGGAAGGAATCAAAGAACATTACATATATGGATTACTGATAAAATGGAAAAATAAGAAATAGGTCTATCGATGGAGGCCAAACTGGTATTAATATGAAAGGATATAATATAAAAGAATATAATTAATATTGCTGACAAGCGTGGTGTAATGACCGATGATGCTGCAATGTGTCTATGAGTAGGGAACATCACAAGTTGTCATTTCCAAGTGCAATCCAAACTCTAATTGGGAATTTTAGGGAAAATTAAGTAAGGTTCTAGTTGGGGACATCTCATGGTGTCCAACAGATGTGCTCATATCTTGCCTCTACCAAAGCACTTGCAGCCTTGCAATTTTTTGCATTGTCCGGAATTACTTGGACGACATTTTCATTACCCACCATCTCCATGGAGTCAGTGAGAATCTAGGAAATGAAATCTGCATCTTTCACTTACTCTTCACAGTCAACTGCCTTCAAAAAACATTGCCCCCTTGGGGGACACTGTAATGAGATTGATCAATGGATGGTTTTTGCAATCATTCCATCCATTAAAAACAATAGATACACCTCTTTCAATCCAAGAATCTCTAATTAGTTTTAGTTGGGCCTCTACATTTTCCTCTCTTTTTGCAATAAGGTGGTACACACTTTTTCATACCTGAGACTTGTGAAACTAGGAGGTACATTATTTATTGCTGACACCATGTCCTGCCGATATGGTGATCTCACCAAATTGAATGGAAGACCTCTCTTGCGGGTGGGGATTTGTAGTTCTTCATCTTCATCTTCTGTAGAGGGTGTAGGCAAGAAGGGATGTTTGGAGCCACAATTGTTTGATAGGGTAATGTCGTTTTTTATTTTCCAGAACTATAACCACTTTGTTTTCCTTTTGTAATCAATTTGTTAGCATCTTCTCGTTATTTTATAAATGCTGCTATTTGTACAACAGGCAACCCTTTCTTATATGGGCCCTCACACATATTAATCCCTTTACCACTAGGGCCCATAAAATGAAGTTTCACTCAGTAATAAGAGCTATTATGTTGTACATTGCAAAAATTACACTTCCAAATAAATCCCCCACCTCTAGGACGTCGTGAAATTCTTGTGGTATGTCTCCATAAAGGAGATGCTTTATCAATTTTTAATTTTTGACTTCCCTCCCCATTCACTGAACTTCGACTACTAGCCATTGTTGCAATCTATAAAAAAAATGGAAAAAAATACTTGAAAAAATCTATCAAAAACTTGAAAAAATTCATCGAAAGACTAAAGAATAGGATTTAAATGCATATCTTAAACGCTTAAATCTCCTTTGTGGAGGCTATTTGGCATTCCACAATCGATCTCTTTTGAATACAATCACCTTCCTTCAAAATGCCAAGATGGAGAGAAAATATTGCGAGAGCAAAATGAGAGGTTAAAATGAAATGAATGTGTGTTTGAAGGCCACACATATTGGGCAGTTTTATGGTTAGGAAGCAAAAAAAATTAAAAAAAATGTTATTTTATTATTTTTGGGCCCACTTCCTTAGGTGGGCCTGTCGGTGCACCCGGGTCTGTGCTGGGTGTGTGCCTAACACTGTGGGTGCGCACCCTGACCCTGGCACACCCACAGTGCGGGGCGCACTCCTTGTGCACACTCAACAAATACCCACAGACGCACACGTACTGGGTGCATACTCGAACCCGGTTCGGGGCCTGTGGGTATGGACCCGGTAACTTAGTTGTATTGATACCCATCAACTTCCAATTTCAACCTGATTGATATTCTGATTTTTTTTTAATTTTCTGGATTTTTCATCAATTTTAGATCTGATTTTCATAGTATAGAAGATTTGTTGCAATCCAAAATGACAATATTCATGAAGGGAATCAACCTAGAGTGGAAATTTGATCAGAAGAAAAGGGCAGAATTTAGGGGGCTGTCGTCCCAGCTTGCACATGGGCCAACCTCCCCTTGGACAGCCCTGTCCAAGAGTAGGTCAGAATCCAACCTACCTCGGGACAGGCCTCCCAAAGGGTTGTCATTTCAAAACTTGATTTTTTTTTCCCTTTTCGTTTGGCACTTGCTTATCATTCTACTTTGTTGATCAATTCCTCTTCTTAATCTCTGATTGTGTCATAGTTAATTCAGATTTAGTTGCCAATTACTTGGATTTCATGCTTGGTTTGTTCAGATCTGATTGTAAAATGTTTAGGTTTTACTTCAAGTTTGCTACACCTTGGCTATGTCTCGGCCTTGGGAACTTGTTTCATGCCTTGTAAAGGGAGAGAGCAAGTACTTGGTTTGTGTGTATCCAAGCCATGGTCAGGCCTGTCCAAACCTAGGTTGGATTCCGACCAAGGGTTGGACAGCCCTTGTCCAAATCATGCGATCAATCATTTCAATACTTAACCTCAAAACTTGCAAACTCAATTCTTCTTTGTTGATTTCAAACTTCACCTAACCCCACTCTTGGTCTCAGATTTTACCCTCAACTTTCATTCCTTTCCTTCATTGATCTCAGATTGGTTTTCAACTTGCAGATTTCATCATGATTGTCTCGCAAATTGTTTGGTTCCACAAATGATTTGTTCAAATTTGTTTACAAATTGCTTGGGTTCTGAGTTTCCAAATTGCCATCCCTTAGCAACTTATTTCATGTCTTGATGTGGAAGTATCAAGTGTTAGAGTGTGTGTCTAAGCCCTGGTCGGAATCCGACCAGGCCTGTCCAAACCTAGGTTGGATTCCGACCATGGGTTGGACAGTCCTCGTTCAGGCCCTTTAACCCAATACTTATATTTATACTTGAAAATCACACTTTCTCCCTTTGTTGACGTCCAATTTAAATTGTTCTTTCAGTTGATGTCAAATTGCTCTCTCATTAAGTTCAAATCAATCATCAACTTCATAATGCAGATTGGCTTGGTGATTAATAAGGTGTGAAAGATCAAATCAGTGATATGCATCCTCATGTCATGTCATCATGCCCCTCAAAATCTCATGTTCCATCTACTAGCTGGGGGGTCACAGGTAAGTTTCTTCTTCTCACAACCTTTTATATATGCATACAAACTTCACATTTTTCATGGGTTGCAAGAATCTCCACCTGATGCAGGAATTTGCTGAGTGCTGGGACCTCACATGGCAATTGAGAAACATCATACTGTCCCAGACTCCGAGTTGACTATAGGGCCACTCAAGGCCCGAGGCCACTCTAATGCTTGAAAGCTGCTATATTGCCACCAAAACTACTAAACTTATGACCTCTAAAGAAAAAATAGGGGGTCTCAGTTTGCAATTTGGCGATGGTGTGAGAACCTCACAACAGGTCCCTCAGCCAAGAGGCATCCACATAAATGAGGATCCATATTCTTCTGGATGGAATGCATGTGAAATACTTGCTTCATTAAAGTACATGTCCCAGGCCAGTTGCTCCCAGTGGAATTGAACAACAAATATTATTGTGGTAATGCTCTATCTTTATCACTAAGCCTCACTGGACTAGTAAATATTGTGCCCCAATGGACCATTCATCAGATAATTTAGCTTCAATCTTGGGATAATTTGGCTGGACCGATTGATTTAGCTTCAATCTTGGGATAATTTGCTGTTTTACGTAATTGCCATTTGGGCTACCAAGCTTTTGGGGCAAAGCACTTAGCTAGAATTTAAAACAATATATTGTCATATATGGGATTGATTATTTACCCTCATATCAAAATCTTAAAATCAGCAGTGTGCTTTAAATGTTTTGCTTTGCTACCGTGGAGTTCTTTCTTGGATTTTTTGTTCTGAGAACATAAAGGCAAGACTTAAGTATATACTAGTACTACTCAAAATGATTCTTCAGAAAGGCATTAAATGCCTGAGCTAGATTTGTAAAATCACAGATCTTGATATAGCTAGTGCATTTAGGTCTTTTACTTTTGTTGGAATTAACCTCATGCAGCATTTAAAATACGAGTCATCAATCAGTGACACATCTGTCACCAGTACTCATTTGCTGCTATGACCTTTCCAACTTGTACACTGGTGATTACTAGCGTAGTTCTAGCTTTAGAGAACCATCACAATCAAGTTGAGTACTTTTAATTTGTTTGCCAGGTGAGATTTTGTGAACTTGTTGATTAGGTGAATGGTTCTGGTTGACATAAAAAAAACTGTGATCCAAAGCTGAGAACTTAAACAATTAGAATTGTGGAATAGGCAGGGCCTTAAATTAGTGTCTCATTATCGATTCTTTCTGGATTGTGTAAGTAGAGTTTCTTGGTGCCCCTTAAAGTCTTTCATCAGTTTAGAATTAAATCCTTGGTTAATTTATCTAGAACATTATGTGCATTCGTGTAGAGTAATTTGAATTTGAGTTTGAGAACGGGATCCATAAAACCTATCTAAACAAAATATCCTGTGTGAAATGCATGCGACGTCATCCTTAAAGGCTAATAGTTAACGTAACTTTCAACTAACAGAAAGTCAAAATTGTGCTTTTCAAATTAAAATTTTACTAAGAACCAAAATAACGGTTAGTTACAACAAAAACTTGCATTTCCAAATCCTATCGCTATTAGAATATTAGGATAACGTAAGAGAACTTAATTCTTTACAAGAACATTACACTCCAGAACTTTGGAAGATGTCTATGAAAACACGACTTGGAATCTGCCTATTTTTAGAACGGAATCCATTTCATCCTCCCACCTATTGATCTGGAGGCCACTGATTTTATTCTTTGCAATTAAATACATTTCCTTTTTTTTTCAATCTTGGTGATGCACTAACAGACATTAATTATCAAAGAATAGATAATGTCGCCTTGCCTAACGTAACTAAGAACAAAAAAGCTGCAGGAAAGTGATGGTGTTTGCATGGTATGTTTCTTTTTTTATTTTGGATTTTTTTCGTTTCCCAAGACATTCCCTTGACCCTATTTGGTTTCATACTTCTTGATATCAAGAGATATAGCTTCTAAGTGAAATTGACATCAATTCAATTTTACATGCTTTTTGTGCAATGCCTATGAGCATGTAAAATGGGCATTTTTACATGCTTTATATGCAAGTCGTATGAGAACTATCTTTCTTCCTCTGTAATCCTCCTTCCATTTGTAATATAATTGTATAATAACTGGGAATATTATATTAGACCTATGACAAGAACCTAAGAGGCCAGTTCGATAGACGTAGGCTTTAACAGATTTTCTATAATATGTAATAATTTTTTTTTTATTCCATGTTTTTCCTTCAAGGATGAGCGAATTGGGATCTAAATTATGAGAAGAGATTTATTATGTAATTTAGAAATCATGATATTCATCTTGACATAATCTTTGTCCCTATGATATTCTTGTCAAAAAGTCCGCATTATTGAGGACCTTCATCTTTTCTTGTAAAATAAATGATAGGATATAATCCCAATAATTATTAAGGGGGAGTGTTAGAGCATGATGTTTATTTGAGGATTAAAGATAAATTAAGTTTTTGAAAATAATATTTATAAGACATTGACTTCAAGATTTATCCTTGAAATTTAGATTATGGGGTAAGTTATAAAATTTATATCTTTTTATAATTTATCAATTATAACCAAAATGAAACGAGGTGACTTATTTCAACTTCTCAAATCTTTTCAATTATAGAAAGAAATCATTCCAAGTATTAGATATGTTTTTGGTTATAAAATAGCAAAACAACGACATCACTTACAGCAGGTCATGAATAGACCATTTTCATTAAAACAAAGGCCAGAACAGGCCACTTACAGCACACTAGTATCACTAGTATTAGATATATTAGATATATTGTACGTATGTATGTGAGGAATTATGAAGAGGAGGAGAAGAAACACATTTCAATATTTAGATTCATACCATGTTTGTATTTTCACAAATTTATTATAATTTTTTATGAATGATATTTTCTGTGAAATAATTTTATTATTATACAAATTTTGTAATGTGTTTTCTATAATTTAATTTAAGTTTGCTTTTTATTTATGATTAGTATATTCTATGTGGATAAACGGACTAATAATCTCTGCACTGGTTCTTTCAATGAAAGGAGGGAAAGATAAACATGATAGAATGACACATCTGTTGAAAACAGATGCATAATCACAGCAGAAAAATCCACAAGTATATCACAAATATATATGTCATATTATATCTGGATGTTAAAATATGGAATGAATGAACGTGAATGAGTAAACCTTAGAAGGTACCATAATGATAGGATAATCTAGTGTGGAAGAGTAGTATAAAAGACAAACCATTATGTCTATCAAAACTCTAATGAAAATATATGATGCTTAAATCATAGAATAATTTAAATATAAATTAAAAATAAATAAAAATAAAATTAAAAATGAATTATATTAAATATGAAAAAATAATTTTTCTCTAGAGTAATAATATGTTGTAACAAGTTGATTACTACTAGGAAAAAGGAAAATAAACTTTCCTTTAGTCTAGTATAGGATAATATAATAAAATAATTTTAAATGAATATAATAATTAATCAAGAATAATAAATTCATTCATTATGATTGATAAATCTAAAGTTTGTAACACTATTTAAAGAAAGTATAATATAATAAAAGAAAAATATTTAGACATGTTATTGAAGGATCTATGCAAATAGGGAATATTATAAAATCACAAGCACTTCGTAATCCAAAATAAATGATAACAATTTTTATTCTTATCTTAAGATTATATATTTTTGCTTTACTTTGTGTAAAGCTTGCTTGGGAATTGAGAATAAGATTACAACGACAAATATAGTCATGTATGTAAATTAGTATTATGGAATTATGAAATTTTATTCTTTACTTGATGTATCCACATCTTTTAAATTCTTTTGAGATCCAAGGGTTGATTGTATTTATATTTACAATATTAGCAACACTTTTAGTTGTAGGTTGAAAGGTAGTTCTTCCTCACAAAGTCTTCCTCAAGTTTGTTTGGCCTTCTTAGGCCCTAGTGGATCCTTCTTCGCCTCTTGCTATTGGTTTAACCTCCTTTGGCCATGTGGATTTTGCTCTTGTTGCTCATGTTTCACTCTGACCTTTGGTAGTTGATGATCAACAGTTTACTCCTAGTTGTGATAGATCCTCTAAGCAGATTTCCCCTCTTGATCCCACTTGTAATGATGTTCTAAACAATAGTATTGCTTGGATTTTTGTTAGTTGTAGGTTGAAAGGTAGTTCTTCCTCCCTAAGTCTTTTGCGAGTTGTGGACAAAATTTCTTCCCACCCTTGAGGTGGGTTCCTAGATGTTTTGATAGTGTGATGCGTAAGTGGTTTGTTTTGGCCTTTGTTTTGCTACAAAGTTCATGAAATGTGTATATGGCTTGTTCAACTTGATTTTTTATAGGGTGAACACCCTAATTTTTCTGCTTTTATAATAATAAACAATATTTAAAAATACCTTGGTAAGGTTGTTATGTCACAAAGGGACGTTCTCTGAGGGCAACCTATGGAAAATTGTATAGATAATTAAAAATATCACTTGGTTAATTATGCATATACTCAAAGGATGATTCTACCAATCTAGATTTATTTATTAATACCAAATCCAAATGTTAAGCTCCTTACAAACAAAGTATTTGTAAATATTTCACGATATAGAATGAATATGATTTTTATAATAAAAGCAACAAAACAAGGGTGTTGGTCCTTAAAAAGACAAGCCGAAAGGGCCATTTACAATTGGTGAAGAACATGCCACAAACCACAAAAGGCGATAACATACTATTTACAATAAACTTGTAGAACAACTAGTAACCCACATCAGGAGTGGGTAGAAAATTCATCCACAATGTGGGGAAGAGATTGGGAAGAGGAAGAACCATCTTTCCCCTATTGGCAGACAACAATCTAAACAATATTATTATTAGGAACACCATCACAAGGGGAGAAAGTGGGGAAATCCTCTTTGTGAGATTGTTAGTGTAAAGGGTATAGTGCTAAAGAGGTTGCATGTCATCAAGCAAAGGTTGGAATAGAACAAGAGCAACAGGGGAGAAGAGTCCGCACAACCATAGGGGGTTGTACCAATAGCAAGAAGTGGTAGTGCCTTTGTGACACGAGAGAGAATAATTCCAACCAAGTAGTCTAGAATTAATATGTTGAATACCTTTAAATATAAGGATATAGTAACATATTGCACAAATTTTTTTTTAGTCAACCCTAGGGAAAAAATCCTCTAAATTCATATTTTAAAATTTGAATTTGAGAATATGCTCCCATGACTAAGGATATCCTTGTGACTAAATGTTTCCTAGAACATGAAAGAGTCCAAACTAAAGTGGGTAGTGCATGTTAAGAAATGTGTTTAAACCTTTCTCACATTATAAAATGTGTGATGTGATTGAATCTTTGAACTATAAAATTTTATTTGGGTGAAATGAAACTTTTGGGTTATTCAACATTACCTACGAGGTTCATGTTGCATGTGTCTCTTTGATATCTATAATTAAAAAAGAAATGCCTAATCAACGTCTTAGACCAAAAGTTTATATTAAAAATGTAAAAGCATGTTGGACACATAAATGATCTATAATGAGAAGTTACTCTTGTTGACCTATATATATATATATATATATATATATATATATATATATATATATATATATATATATATATATATATCATGAAATATCATAAATCATCTCTGGTTGGAGATAATGAAATCAAAATGAAATAAATTTGATGAGTTAATTATAATGAGGTTATGACAAGTGAAAGGAATATACTATTTTACAGTTTGTGGATTCATCTTGAGATTTAAGATTTGGACACCACTTTTTGGGTAGTTTTAGCTCGTGATTTTAATACCGTTTAATGTTTCATGTATTTTATCTCTTATATGTCATGTGTTTGAGATGGAGGTTGTGTAAGAGCATTGCAAATATTGTTATGGTGCCAAAATTCTTTGATATCTTTGGTTGGTGCCTTGTAAAGGCTCATTTACGAGCATATTCTAACTGTGTTATTTGTTGTATACTACGTTGGTCTACTTTAGAATGTGAGGCTCTTCTTTCGAAATGGTTTGCTCTATGTACACCTCTAATACAATATATTGTTTATTTTGTGTAATTGTTAAAATCTTAAAGTTTACAAAACATTCCTCAAAATTTTAGCTTAGGAAGTGTTTCTATGTAGCTTTCTTCCCTTAAATTTGTATGAAAATATGTGCATGTACATGTGTAATAAATAAGTAGTTAGAATGACAATATAAGAATGAGCAAATATACAAATGTAATAAATAAATAGATATAGTGACAATATAAAAGTGAATGAATACGTAGACAAGGTAATAGATAAATGGATAAGAACATGTCTAATAAATAGATTAATAACATAGATCAAATAATCAAAATTTACACAAATTTATGTTATTTATCAATCTATAAAAAAAAACTTCTTTAATTTTAAAAAAACTCAATGAAAATATAAAGATACAAATTGCACCCTTTCTTACGAGAAATTGGTGATATATTGTCTCACATATTTAGAAAGTTCTAATATTTATATATTGCCTCACATATTTAGAAAGTTCTAATATTTATAGTCTAGAGATACAAAGAGATTTCTATGCCAAGTTTTTGACTTTATGCTTTCGATTTGCAAAGAAAGGTAACCTTTATTATTATCATATGAAAATGCATGGGAAATGAAACATTCTTCTTAAATTGGGTCAACTATATTGTCACTATCCAACCTAAAAAATCTTTATTTAATAATTTTTGATGTTCCTTGTTAGGAAATAACACCACATAACCATACCTTTTTGAAGATTTGTGATCTTGGGTTTACATCATCTTTTTAATCGATGAATCACAAACTTTTATGTGCAATTAAAAATCATAAATATCCCATCCATCTTTCTCTTGTACATTGAAGATTACCAAAGTCTTAATAGTTGAAGATTAACAAAGTTACCAAATTGCATGACCAAAGATAAAATAATATTAATGCCCATGGAGTAAATAGGAGTAGAAAATGATCTTTATATACCTTCATAATAACGTTGTTTTAAATTAAAATAGTTGTATGTGGAGTCCATAAAAATTACACATTATTTGGCATTCACTAACGATATCTCAATGATGTCATGAAAAGTTGATATATTAAAATAATTGTTTGTGGAGTCATTGAAACTTGAAATTATTTGTTGTAAAGTTTTGTTTCCTTTGTCTTTGTAGTTGGGCACTTTTTGTTGACCGTATTGGCCGCCCATGATTATATTTTATTCAATGTGTAAATATTTATAAACTAAATTAAAAAAAGTTTAAAAAAAGGGGTGGGTAGTAAAATAAATATATTACACCACTTCCCAATAATATATAAAAGTATAGCTAATAAGATTATTTTATAATTAAATTATATTCATTTAATTATATTTAATTGAAAGAGAAAAAGGTTTGACTAATGCAAATATTTAATTTGTAAATATTACCATTCATTGTTGTGGGCATCTTATTTGTTATATTATTTATTTTTAAAAGAATATTATTAATATCGATAAATTATTAGTTTATATATAATTATGAGTTATTTTTTTACAACTTTCTTAAGAAAAAAGACTATTGAGAGTGCAAAAAGATATAATAACTTTTTTGTGATTGATTATGTAGCCATTGCAATCTATAATTTATGTTTTGAAAACTAATAGTATGATATTTAAAAATTAATATTGTGTGATTGTGTTGAAGTTAAGAATAATAGTGTTCATTTAAAAGATTTAGCAACTCCTTTGCTAGGTTTCTTTAACAATAAAAAATATTCCATTTCAATATAAAATAATTCTGGTAATATATTTTTAGATCTTCACAACATATCTTCTATTTTTAAATACAAAAAATATCAAGCATGAAAAATTGTGACATTTGTCATTACAACTAAAAATCATAATATATTAACATTTAGTTGGTTAAGTAGAATATCACTTTAGTAATTTATTAATCAACGATGAATTAATTAGGTCCCTATTACTTCACACTTAAACTAAACATAGGAGTTCTTTTATATTATAAGATCAAGACCTAGATATAGGTTATGTTGTCTCATTGCATAAGATGAAGACACTTGTCATTATGTAATTTAATAATCTCCTAGGGTTTTCATCTAGGGTTTTATCTTTATGCTTTTAGAAGCATTCATTGTAATATATCCAATTCAATTACAAGTTCATCTCAATATAAGATTCGTCTTTGGATCAATATTTCTCAATGTTGTCTAACACCAATCACGACTTCTTCTCTATAGATGTGATACACCTTTTGGTTGTTCATGGTGATTTCTGGAAGTTGTGGGGTTAGCTATCAACCCCAACATTGTATCAGAGCACTAGATAAATGAAAAAATGTCCATTTTTTGAGAGATCAAACGTTAAAGGAAATTGAAAAATCTTGGAGAAAAATGAGCATCATTGTTAAATCCAAAGCGACCAAAAACTTTAAGAGTGCCTATCATTTGCCAAAAGTGAAGCAAAAGACAAAGGATAAAAAATAGCAAATGGGTATTTATACACATGAATCCAAGCAAACCTAGCTACCCATTACTCAACCTACATGAGGTACAAGTCATTTTTATAATACTTATAAAAGTGAATTTAATGAAAAATAATTTGATAAATTTCTAGATCTAAATATGAATGAAAAAGAGTAGTATTTGTACACCCAAAATTGGTCTTCTAAACCATGGGCCCCTAATCTCAATTATTGATCATAATCATAAAAGTCCTAACTCAATAAGGCAATTCAATAAATTTGAGCTAATAATTAAAGTTGCAAAACCATTTAAATCAATTAATTCTTAAATATCAACCTTATCTGACAATTAAAAGTAATTAAATCAATTAATTTAATTTAATGTCCTAGCACATTAAGTAAATTGAACCCATTTTTTCATTTACACAATGAACTAATTTGAATTAAAAATGCAAATTGACATAAATCTCCAAAATTGATAAAAATAAGAAATAAAGTAGAACTAAGATAAATGTGGAGTTGTATTTAAAAAAGGGGAAAAAGTTGTTAACTTGAGCATCAATCAATTTTAACTCCTAATGAGACTCAAAAAGCAACCAATCAACTCAACTTGCATGCTTTAAACTTAGCTTTGGAAAAATCTAGATCATTCATCCCAAATCAATCAACCTCTGAAAGGTTGATAATCTTTGTGCAAGGGAGATAGTAACTCCCCCAAGTAACTTTCCATATCGTGCCCCCATTAGCATTTGAAGTCGGCTGATATGACATTGGAGATCCATTGCATGTTCTTCAATGGCCATATTTTGAGTAGCTATTGGGTGTGTACCTAAGTCAGCAAACAAATGTTTTCTTCCTATGCCAACTTGCTTGGGTTAGCTTGTGTTTGGATTCCCCTTTATGCTGTGTGTTTGTTGTGCTTGTTTAATTGTTGAATCACTCGACAAACATACCGAAATTGATTTTAAAATTGAACAACATTTCAGAACTGGAAATTTGGAAATTCAAAATGGTTGAAATAGTCCAAACTCAGTGGCAAAACCCTATTTTCTTGCATATTATTGTCTGCTACCCAATTTTAGGTTGTACAAGTTACTGTCCAATTTGATATTGCTAGTATTGTCTTGTACGAGTTTTCTAGTTTTTTGTTTGGTACTTACTTCTATGTCATATGAGCCTGCATTTTATCATATGGGCTTGTGTATTTTTGAGACCAGAGAGCAATCTTGACTTGATTTGTCATCTTCAGACTTGTGTGAACATTTCTTGATCAGTCCCGTGGTCAGTATACTTTTGTAAGAGAACTTATACCTGGTTGTCATACATCAATTGTCACAATTTGATAGCATACCTATTGGGTTTGTTGATTCTTGTCATAATTTGTGAGTGAACTTTTATCATCTTCCATCCAATCAACATCAATCTTGTATCAATCTTGTTGTCCAAACTTGAGTCACAAGTGTCACCTACTTAGGTGGATTAGCCTTAACTCCGATACCTTGTACTGAGTTTGTCATCAGATCTTATAAGCTTTATCAACAATCAAACCTCAATCTCATCATCCATTCATCTTTCGAGACAAAGTCACTTGCTCATCCTAGATTTGATCTTCATACCTTATTACTCTCAATCTATCAACCACATAAATCATTCATGCCCGTCCAAGTCAAAAGCTCTCATAGACACTCTGAAGAGAGAAATAAGAAAGACAATGTCACAATGGCTGAAAACAAATGGGCTAAATTCTTATTGCAACCCTATCAAAACAAATCCAATCTTTAAGATCTGAAATTCAAGACCTAAAGGAAGAAAATGATACATCATTCACCAAGTCCCCATTGAGATCAATTCTCCCTTCCTTCTATGATCACGATTCACCCATATCTTCATCTTTCTCAAATAAAAATGCTACTTCACAATCTCACATCAATATCATCCTTGATCAAGAGCCTACTTTGCAATCTCAAGAGAATCCAATTTTTGATCAAGAATATTTTCTACATATTTATGATACTCCAATCTATGATCAAGAGCTTGAAGAGGACATTACATCACATTCATTTGAGTCTTTTATACCAGTCTTATGACAACAACAAATCAAATCCCCATGATCTTGAATCCAACACCTCTACAACTCCAGTGGATAGATCATTCACCCCTTTGGGACCATCTTACGAATCAGCTTTGGAAGAGATTCTTGAAAACAATCTCATCATGCTACCTCAAGCAACATCATGTGGAATCTCATTTGTGAGTACCTACTATGCCTATCATAGAAATAATGAGCATAAACCTTCAAATTGCATGGAGTTGAAGCATAAATTCCAAGATCTAATTGATGATGACATAATTGAAATTGAAAATCTTAATGAATCATCTAGTCAAGATACTACTCTCAAGCTTGATTGACATAATAGTTTTCATGCAGCTTGTACTTATTCCAACATGCAGTCACCTTCAAAAGCATCTAAGCTATCCAAATGTCCTCCATTGAGGAGGGACAACAACACAAGGATTGGGAAGGATGCATCCTAATGATGATTGGATTATGATCAAGGCTTGCAACAAGGATGGGAACAAGACCAAAGAGGTGACTGGATGGGTTGATTGATGTTCAATTTTGGATAGTTGGAGATAGATGGGATTTGCATGTGATGGTAGATTGTGTAGGGAATGCATGTAGCTTTGAGTGAGATACCAATGATAAGGGATGTAAGAGAGATGGAGAGATAAAGGAGATGATGGGGATATTTGGGGATGGAAGCATTAACAAACAAGGATTGGTCGGTGCAAGGATTTTGGTAAAGGAATGGAAGAAGATTTGGGAGATGAAAGGATTGGGGATGATGAGATAGAAATGTAACAAGGATGGGGAGATGAGAAGATGGATATGATAGGGTCTCCAAGGAATAAAATTCCCCCACTTAGGATACATCATGTCAGATGAGGCATTAGGAGGGGTATGATAGGATGGAAGATAGGAAGACGAGAAGATAAGGTAGATGGAAGCTAGGAGGACAGGTGGATAAAGATGACAAAGATGTCTGGAGGGATTATATGAATGAGAGGAAGGGTGGTTGGAAAATAAGATAGGTGCATGAAAATTTTGATGAGAAATGGATGCCAAGAGGTGCCTAGAGCATGCATGCATAATGGCTTTTATTTTTATCAAGATCCAGAGGAGGATGAAGTGTAATGAATAAGATATGATAGGTATGGTAGGTGGATGACAAGAAGGATACGATGGATGGATAGTTAGGAATTTACCCCAAATGTGAAGAGAAATTGGATGGAGGGATTACAAATGATGCTTGTTTTCCAAGTTTTCATCATGGTACTTGTTGAAGGCACCTGTTTGCCAAGTTTTCACCGTTGTACAATTTTTCTCTTTATTTTGTTTTGATTTTTTTGAAATCTTTCTAGGGAGTTTATGGATGGAATGATAATGGGGAGATGGATGGAGGAGTCTAGCATCAATGTCGAAACCAAGGTAGTGGGAGCCCAATTGTAGCTATTATGAGATGCTGGTACAACCTTATTTGGGATGAGTGGATTATGCAAATGCATGAATTAGATAGTTTTGATGAGGGGTGATTGTGGGATAAGGGATATGGTGGTGGGAAGTGTTTGGATGAAATGATGGGAAATTAGTGTGAGAGGGGGATGTTGTTAGGACCAACATTGGCACATGTTGTGAGGGGTGTGGAAAGAGTGTATGGGAAGTGGATGGAAGATGTGGATATGATGGAGAAGTTATGGTAGGTATCTTTGGGACATAAGGACCCAAAATGGATTAGGAGATGGAGGAGAGGAGTTCATAGCTAGTGAATTAGAAACTTTGGATGTCTTTGTGGATTTTTCTTTTAGATGCATTGCACCTTTTTTCATTAGGATCCACAATTTTTCTTTTTCTTTTTGTGGCTTTTTCAACCTTTGAGATGTAGTGAATTTTTTCATTGGATTTTTCATTTCTTGAGCATTTATTTTAGAGTGGACATGAAAATCTTTAGATTATTGTGGATCATTGACTTTATACATTTTTTAATTTGGTATCCACATTGCTGTGAGTAGCATTGGAAGGAGCATGAGAAGTTGTATGAGATGGAGGAGATATGGATGCAATTATAGCAAGAGGATGGATGATGGTACATGCGGGTATGTGCCTTTGTTGATATTGATTGAGAATATAAGAGGTGAGATTTTTAATATGGTATTTGGTGGATGAAGGAATGAGTAGGATAAGATGGGGGATGAGATTTTGGGATATAAGGGCCCAAAATGGATTTAGTATGTGGAGTATATGAAATGGTAGATTTTAGGATATAGGGTCCCAAAATGGATTCAAAGGATGAAGGATGAAAGTGGTAGGTTATCTTGGGTTGCAATGATGGAGTAGGGGGGATGCCGGTAAATATTTTGGATGAACAATGGGAAGATGTAATGGTTGGTTGGGAAGTACGTTTGGATTTTGGATTAGGTGTACAAACATTTTTGGATGAAATGTATTTAGATGTGTAACCAAGACCATAAGATCGTGGATGTTCTTTGACATGGATGGGCCCCTGGGTACCTTGTTCATGAGGGCCCAATCCTTTACCTTGATAACTCCATTTCTTGAGCATTTGGTCCAAGACAGGATACTTCTTACTTGGGGAACAAGATGCAAGTCCATTATTAGGTGAAGTGTCCTAAATGGTGGATATGGAATTTATTTCTTCTATCACAAGTGGATGACCATGGATGAATGTAAGTGAACCAATGGGATAGAGTGATGGTGGTGGGATAGTTTGGATTGGAGGCCATAAAGAATCCTAAGTGGAGGAGATGGGATGTTGTGATTTTGAGTGGGATGGGGGGATGGTAATGGATATTGAGATGGAGTGAGTAGAATGTAAGGATCTTGATTTGGAAGAGGAGACGGTAATGGGTCATGGGATGGTAATGGATATTGAGATGGAGTGGGTAGAATGTAAGGATCTTGATTTGGAAGAGGAGACGGTAATGGGTCATGAGATGGAGGAAGTAGGATTGTAAGATCAAAATATGGAGGTGATGATAAGGGATCTTGAGATGGAGTGGGTGGAATGATAGGATTTGAATGTGTGTTAGTGGATATCTGGACATGCTCTAGGAAAATCTCTTGGCATTATTGGATTGGTGTGGATGGTGTGATGGGGGATGAATGTATAGACTCTTTAGATGGAGGGGATGGAAGGATGAGATATTCTTCAATTGGGATGGATGGGTGGAGGATGGATTCAAGAGGTTCATTGGATTTGGTTTGGATGACCATACGAGTAGATGAGATTTGGGGGTGGATGGAGTTGATGGATGGGAAGACTTCAATAGTATTAAGAGATGGAAGATGTATGAAAAGTGTGGCATATGGAAGGGAAATGATAGGTGAGGGAGGTGGAAGGGCCTCACCATGAATGACCTTACATGATGGAGTGGGATGACATGACTCATCAGCTTTAGGAGCTAGTTTTTTTGATGGATTCTTTGTGAAACTTCTTGGAGACTTGCGTATTTGAAGCTGAGGTGGACGAGTAGCATGTGTGGATTATGGAAAGCTAAGAGAGTCCTCATATGAAGGTGTGGTAGTGGATTGTGAACTTGGTTGAGGGAATGACGATGTAGGAGGTGGAGGATGACATGGCCAGATAGTTCATATAAGCAGGTGCTAAGGTGTCTTGTGAACTAGATTGACTAGTTGATGAGGGAGGGTAGTGGACTAGGATGTATCACATGAAGTGGATTGTGAGACATAGAGAGATTGTGCAATGGGAGTTGTGGTGTAGGAAGAAATGAAAGATGGTTTATTGGGATAAGATGGAATAAATGAAGGTGGAATGGAATAGGATGGTGTGGATAGGAGATTGTGGTAGGAAAAAGTAGATGGAGTGGGGTAGGATAGTGTGGATGGTAGGGTTGGGAAGGTTGAGGGATTTTGGTAATGGATTGTTGGATTAGTGTTAATCAGAGGCCTAGGAGTATGGATTCAAGGATATCAGGATGATGGATTTAGATTAGGGGTGAAGGTGAGAGTATTGTCATACAAAAATGGAGATTGGGATATGACTAGGGAGAATATGTAGGCATGAATGTAGTATGAGGAGGATATGTGGCTATGATATAGGAGGGAGATGTGGATGGATGGCCTAATGGATTTTCCTTGTCAAAGGTATGAAAAGAAATGCTAGTGGGTATGCATGGAGGCGTGATGGAATAGTTTGGAGGAATGTTTGGATATGATGCTGGGAGAAAGCTTCCTAAGGTTTTTAATGTACTCATCATGATCTACAAGACTCTCATCGTCATCAGAATGGGATGAAGTGGAAAAATATTTAGGATGATCAAAATAATCATAATAAGATTGCAACATGATGATTAGATGATGATTTGGATAGGGATGAATGATGAATATGGAAGGGAGACAAAAGCTTAGAATATGATGAACAATAAGCTTAGATTAAGATGTGAATTAAGCTTAGATTAGGAGGAAGGATTGAATTTGAAGATTATGGAAAGACAATGAGAGATATGGATGCTATGAACTAAGAATGATCTAGCTGACTAAAATATGATGGAATTAGAGTGAATATGAGGGCTTAAAGAGGGAAAATGAGGGATTGGTAAATCTGATGGATTATAGAGTGCATCTATGGATTGGCAAATTTGCTAGATTATAGAGAGCATTTTTGGAATGTAAAATCTCGTGGATTACAAATTGCATCTATGGAATGGAAAATATGGGAGATTAAAGAGCGCATTTGTGTAATGGTGAATTTGAGAGATTATAGAGTGTATTCACAAGATTAGAACTCACTAATTTTTTGAGGCTGATTACATAAGGTTTCTAAAAACAAGGTCGTATCTGGTGGAAAACAAGGTGTATTTGATGAATGAAAGAGCATGCTAGCTGGAGTAGATGATAAATCTGTAGAACAAATATGCAAATCCAATGAATGGATGAACAATGACTCCACTAAGTATGTTCAAATCTGCCAATAAATGACACACATCTACCCAACATCAATGTGTACTTGGGAAGCTAGGCTACTTGACACAAAGTTTGAACTGACTTCTTTGGAAAAAGACACGTGATGAAAACACAACAAGCATAAAATGATAGATTGGTAACCAAGCACGTGTACAACTTAGGATTTAGGACAATATTTTTTGAACTTCAACCTGGATAGATCCAACCATTCTTACTCGAAGTGGATAGCTTAGAAGCTTGGAGGTACGAGATCCTCCTTTATGCACTAACTTCTTAGGCACACAAAGCTTCAAATTCCAAGAGTCATCAATTCCTAAGGAACCACTATCTCTACTAAGAACCACAAGAATGTGGGATGTATTTAGGAATCCTTAGCATCAACAAATAAAAAGATTTGGCAAACTATGACAAAGTGTTTAATTTGGTACATCCAATGCAGAGGGTGCCCGAAAAACTCCTACAAGAGGTCTCCTAGCCTTGAGAAACAAGGTTTTACACATCTCAAGGATACTAGAGGAGAGCTATCATGTAGTGAATCTATTGATCAGATATTAATCACGATTACACATTTATATAGTGGTTTGGATGGAGACTTGACTTAATCCTGTTACTGCTTGGATCATCCCTTTCACTTGTCCTTATAGGATGTTTAGAAGGTAGGTCCTCTAAAAAAGGAAGAATGAATTTCTCTTCACCCAAGGTCTGCAAAGGTGAGGGGAGAGGATCATTCATTGTCTCTTTTTGGATTAACAATTTAAAGAACACAATAGACACATAAGCAATATTTTTTCTTTTTTTATGCACCATAAAAAGTGATTTAAGCTACTCAATCATAGTTCATTGATTAATCCAATTTATTTATAAAATCCAAGTCCCCTTCTCTTTAACGGTCCTACAAACATACTCATTAATATTTATGAGTTCTTTGACAAGTGTGGACATCTTTCTTTTGTAGTGAGAATGCACACAAATAAGTAGAGTTAGAAAATTAGCAAAAGATGTACCAAAATCAAATCTGAAAAGTGTAAGAAAAGGCTTATCTACTACATATCATAGCGTATATGGTGAATGATAGAGAACTTTCATGAAATGACATATACGCGGAATGGCGAACCCCAAAAAATAGGCGAATCCAAAAAAAATAGATGAGTCTGTTGTGAAATCAAGATCATCCTATAGCGAATATATATGAGTGCTGTACATAAATAGATTACCATTGTGATTGATCTTTTCACCAGCCATCAATATGCATTTATATCCTTTGAATAGTCATGTCTTGAAGAGCCATGACCATAAATGGATTATGCTACGTAGGGTCATGACCCTTCATAATTAATTTTTAATATTAATTGCATTGTAACATATATAATTATCAACTAATCTTAACATATATAATTTTCAAGAAACCACAGGCACACCTTTGCTTAAGGTGAATTATTGTTGACTACCTACTCATAGGCTTCTGGAACCCCCATAAGATAGTTAGGTGGGGGGGACCTCGGGGAAGAGCGGGGAAGGATTGGGAGAAGTAGAATAGATTACGACATAGATCAATCATAATTTTTCGAAGCACTGCTACCTTGACGTTAGGCCCTCATTTGCCCATTCAAATAGTAGGGGGTAAAGGCTGGCCCTCATCTAAATGAAATGAAGGCCCTCATCTGCAACTATATATATATATATATATATATATATATATATATATATATATATATATATATATATATATATATATATATATATATATATATATATATATATATATATATATATATATATATAACCATATTCGATTGTAGCTATATCTTAACACTCCCTCTTAGCAAGAGAGTGTCTGACTAGGTGTCATCACAATCCCCGACTTAATTGGAACTAGATTTTAGTGATAAATAAAACATAACTTCATATCAAGATATATGACATAGCTCGGGACATTAATATAATGTGCTCATTCTGATAGAAGAGTTATTGGAACTAGATTCAACGATAACAATCAAGATATCTGACACATTCTAGGACAACAACTTATTTTAGTTTAATCTTGATTCACATGTTGTTATGATCCCTGACCAATTCGAAACAACATAAAGAAGTGATTATTCATGATCAATACTTATTATCTCAATATCATGATATTCGACACAATCCAGGATAACCCTCTTAGGGTGTCAATCATGATATAGTAGTTATTACACAATCTAGTAACAACATAAACATCAAGATATCTGGCACAGTCCAGGACAACCCTGTTCGGGTGTCAATCTTGAAGCTTGATTAACTATTGTCAAGATTGTCACCTTGAAATAGTAATCCCAATTATTTATACAGAAGATCATTATCTTATTTGAACACAAAATGAATGGACCCATAAAGTCACTTTGACTCTTCTCAGAGGGTGGATCCACCATGGCTCATCCTAGAGAGTGGAAACCAAGACTTCCACCTTAGGCTTGTCTATCAAAGACAAGAATAGTTTAAGATGCAAAATGATGGATCATTGAGCTGAAACCTTCATCTCATAGCCTTGGTGAATTCTGAGCTTACAAAGTATACACCATATTGACATGGTAATAATCATAATTCTCTGCTACAATTTCTTGATTACTAGAGAACCAACAAAACATGGTCTACTCCCTTTGAATAAAGATCCTTGAATGTCTACTGATGCATATCCTTTAACTTCTCCCTCTGTCACAAAGGTATACCCTGTTTATATACTCAACTCAGTGTCACTGGAGGATGTCACTTCATACCTTCCTTCCTAAGAGAACTAATACGAATAATTTGAAGTCATAAGGTTACATTGGCTAGCATAAGATGCATTTTGATCTTTTCCAAGGCCACAACATTAACACTCCCTCTTGGACTTGAGGGAAGATAATAAAGACCTCTAGTATGATGTTGTAGTCTCATAATGTATGGAATGCCTTAATCAGGGATTCTATCCATGTGCATCTCATCGACGATTCTATCCATGAGTTCCCACTACTATAATCTCATAATTGTTTTACCTTCAATAGTGAGCTCCCTCTCAATCAATATGATCGAGTTTGTCCAAGTTGACTGAATCATCTGTTTCCTTAGAAGCTAAATTTTGCCAACTTCTTGACCTTCCTGAAGATGTCAAAGATAGATTATGAATAGTTCAAAAAGATAAACTAAATAAATAAGAAACTATGAACTGAAACATCTGAAGTAAACTCTGTACATCATGGGTTGGAAATCTCCAAATTGTCATTCAATGATGCCCGGCAGTGACAATCAGTAGTCAAATTGAAACAACATCAGTCAAAGATCCAGGGTAACAACATGTATAACAAAACCCCAGAGGCCCGATGGCCTCTCAAGGAGACTCCATTGATTGCTCCGCCTCTCTCACTGGGAGGCTCCACCAAATAAAAATTTTCATCCTCTTCATTGTGAGTCCACTTCAAAAAATCAATCAATCCCCTATCAGAGAAGCCTTTGAAGCACCCGTGTGTGCTTACCAAACGATCCCAACTGTTTAAGCTATTCTCCATCATTTTTTAGCTCTTGGTGGAGGGATTAAAAAACCTGAATGTTTCGCGCCCCATAAGAGTTGTCCATTACATGAAACTTGCCGTCAGCAAAAACACCTTGATCGGACACACTGTGAGTGTTCATGTTGGGAAGAATATCCCATTTGTCCTCCTCCACATTGTAAACTATAGCTCTACGGGAGGGGTTAGAACGCCTGTCATGACTCATCCCTCCACCAACATAAATAAGTCCCCTCTGCTCATCAACAGCGCTGGCAAATCTAATCACCCGGCTTGGCATGCAGCGACCCATCCGCCATTTTCAACAAGAAAAATTATACAATAATATACAACTTCTTTCAAAACCATAAACCCAATCTGTCATCAAAACAAGTTTTTGTTTCATGAAATAGAAATGGCAGTGAGAGAGTTCGT